>APFE031056910.1:279955-318275 GCA_000404065.3 Pinus taeda | reverse complement strand
CTTGAAGATTGGGAGGGAGGACTCCCAAATTCCTAGGATATCTGTTCCATCTCTGTGCTTAGCCCTGAGCTCATTCAGCAAATGAATGTGAAATGTACATCCGGATCGGGCGTCCTCCGAGATTTGGTAATCTAGGTCTGCCAAATCTTGCCAGTGTAGCTCTCTCTGAGGAGCATTCAAGGGAGTAACATTAAGGGCTACTGATGCTGAAGGGGTATCCATGTCTGTTCAAACGTTTCTTGAGCTGATGAGCGTGCTAACTGAAAAAGTGAATTTGAGAAAAACACAGACTAGCAGGCTTGCTTTACAGCAGAATAGGATAGTACAGGGCTTTCTGAGAAGGCTTTTTATACATTTTAACAGACCTCCCTTGGCAATTTAGGAGCAGGTGCATGAGTTCACGATTGCGCGAACAGAGAAGGGTTTTCACTAAAATCGAAGTGTAACATGGCTCTGCCAATGTAATTCGACCTCAAATCGTCCAGGGAAGACAGGATATACTTGGTTTTATGGTGAAATTTCAATGTCTTGCCGTGTCCAAGTATGCTTTATGAGTAACTGTGAAAAAACCAGTTTGCAAGGGAATGGGCGGGCAAATACCTGTTTAGCCAGTAGCTTGGGACGAAAGAGTAGTTGGGTTGGCGCTCTGAGCTTCTGCAGATGGTCGAAAGTTGGCCGGTAGACTGCTGGTCGCAGTTTGCATGCAGACAGCACAGAGGTCCTTTTCACAGAAAAATAACAAAAAACGCGAAAAACCGTAAAAATATGGCCTTTCTGCTTTATTGGCGCGTTTTTTGAATGACGTCAGCATGACGTCAGCACGTGGGTCCGGGTTGGATGACGTCAGCAGGACGTCATCGGGTGACGTGGCGGCCTGAGACCGGTCCACGGGAGAGATGAGGTGGCGGCCAGGTGGGCGAATGGGGGACGAGGTGGGCGGTTGTGTCAATTAACGTGGGCAACAGCAGGGCGGGGACGTGGGAAGGATAGGTGTCGCCATATCGGGCCCCCTCCTGCACGACAAGGAATCTGTCAGAGGGGGCTTCGACGGAGTTTGGCCGCGACACCTGTCCTCGTGTGACGCAAGTGTCTGACAGATATCGGAAGGTATCTGCCGGACGTCGGGGGCCTTCCGAAATCTATGAGAACCGTAGATCCATGGGCGCGCGATCTGACAGCTGTCGGGAAGGAACCTGCACGACGGATAAGGTCAACATTTATTAACAGTCGGATGTCGGGTCCCCCCGAAATTCCTGTTGGCCGTAGATCTGGGAGAGCCGCGATCGGACGGTTATCGGGTCAACAAGCTGCGCGGAGGCTAATAGTCGACGGGCAGGTTTAAAATATAATTTTTTATCGGCAAGCACGCCCGGCGGGACCCTTCAGTTTATAAATGATTTTCAATGGTTTTTTGATGATTTTCTTTAATAAAATCATATTTGCCCGACAACATTAGGAAAAGGCAAAAGCAAGGCTTTTCATGCAATTTTTTACAAAAGGCATATGAAGGGCAAAACTTAGGATAAGCGGGTTTTGGTAGATTCATATGAAAAAGGCGCATATTGGCTCCCGACCTTAGGATAAGGCGGGGAAGGTGGGTTTCATGATATTTCCGCCCTTTAATGGTTTTTAGGGGGTCAAAAGGGTTTCTTTAAGGGTTTTTTAGGCAAAAAATGGAGACTTAGGTAGGGGGATGGGTTCAGATGGAGAAAAGGGGTTGCACATGGGTTATTGACCTTAACCAGTTGTTAATTCAATTCCCAGGGAGTAGAAATTATGGCTATAGTGCCAAGGAGAGGATATTTATACAGTGTGTGGGGTTTATACACCATGGTGTTATAATAATAGGGAAAATGAAGTATAGGGAGCTAAATAATAGAGTTAGCTGTTAATCTGGGGGGAAAATATGGATGAGGATTAGTACAACCAAGTTTTCATGAAAACAACCTAGTGTAAGGAGTAGATCAAAATGAAAAGAACTTTGCACAAGAAATGTGGCTTCTAATGGCCTTAAGAACCACCATAAACTTTGAGTTTTCCTTGTGATCATACCTGGTGCAGGGGTGTTAGTTATGAGTGGAAAGCAAAGGGAGAGGGGGGAGTTAGACATGCTCCACTGTGTTATTTTGCCTATACTTTTGCATAGCAAAGTTTGATCTTGGGTGGAACACCACTTCTGCAACCACATCTACCTACCCAACTAGTTTGCCTAACATTTTTTATTTCTTCTTGGAGGGTGCACTTGAACTTGCAAACCCTTTGTGTACCTTTTCTTTTGCATTGGCTTTTTTGCTTTCATTCCCTATCTAATACTACCCTTATTCCTTCCAAGGCCCCAGATTAAGCAGTTGGGAACCTTAGTTTCTCTACCTAGCTACTGATCTGCCAAGATTAAACAGTTTGGACAGGTTTCTTTCTCTATTCTACAACATAAATTGAAAACATGGCATGACCCAGATTAGACTGTTGGGTCATCCACAAAAATTTTAACAGGCCTGAAGGTATGTACACACCTTGTCTTCTTTTGCAAATATGGATCCTTTGTAACAGCAAAGTAGAGCATATTTGGCACTTGAATTTTGCCAATCATGAGATATGAAACCTATTGGTATAGGTAACCAACAGTAAGTAGCCAGGAGAAACCCCAAAATTTCCCCATCTATTCCATGCACTCTAGCATGGACTCCTTCATTCTCTACAATGCTGAAATTGATCCCCCAACTGAGGTAAAAGTTTTGGCAGTCGAACAAGAAGAAATTTCAAACAAAAGGCCCAGTGTTCAAATTCAAGAATTTTCTGAGAACAATGATATACCAGACACTCAAGAGAAACCAGATCAAACTAAAGAAGCATATCTTCCTATCAAGTAGATTACTGAGACTCCTGATGCTAGCTATGAACATGAGATCCTTTGGTACTTAAAGTTTGATAGTTCGGTCAATAAATTAGGATTAGGAGCTAGAATTTGGGTGCACAATCTTGAAAATGATCATGCTGAAGGTCATGCTTATAGGTTAAACTTTAGATGCACCAATAATATGGCTAAATATGAAGCCTTGTTGCTAGGGCTTAAATTGATCAAAAGTTTAGGGGCAATCAGGGTATCAGTTTTGGGAGATTCTGATTTAGTCATTCAACAGATAAAAGGTAACTTCCTCACAAATGATCCCAGATTAAGATCTTACAGAGGAACAACGATTGAGATCTTCAATACATTTCTTGAAACACAGCTTGCTAAAATTCCAAGGAAACATAATTTGCATGCGCACAGCTTAGAAACCTTTGCCAGCACTTGTAAATTACCATTTGAACCCAATCATCAGTTCACAGCTGAGATTAGACACAGGCCAGCCATACTTGACAATGTAAAGAACTGGCAAGTGTTTGACAACGATATTCAAATTAACAATTTCTTGACCCTAGAAGAAGAGTTTTCTAGCACTAATATAGACATAGACACTGTCAGTGAGTTTAATCAAATAGATAAAATAGAAACAGACATTTCGGCAGAAAGTGCAACTCAAATGCTTCACCCAACAAAATTTACTAATAAAGAAATGCAAGATCTCAAAGAAATAGACATCCATGAGATTATCGAAGGACAATCTGAAGTTATTAATTTGAAAGACAATCATTTGCCCCAAAGATTAACTCCTTTGGAAGATTTCTTTGATTTTAATGATATCCCAAAGAAACCCAAGATGCAACCTCTAAAACCAGACATTGAAGACTGTAACATAGGAACTGAAGAAAATCCGAAAATGATAAAATTATCCAAAACTTTGCCCCCTGATCAAAAACTTAAATATGTTGAACTGATTAAAGAATTCAAGGATGCTTTTGCCTGGAGCTATGAAGATCTGAAATCTTATGACACCTTTGTAATTCAACATACAATACCCCTCAAGGAAAACCAAAAGCCATTCAAACAAAAGCTCAGAAGAATTAACCCTGTACTACTCCCCTTAATTGAAAAAGAAATCAAACGAATGTATGAAGCAGGGATAATTGCTCCTATCAGGTTTTCAGAGTGGGTGTCTAATTTAGTACCTACTAGGAAGAAAATAGGAGAAATCAGATTGTATGTTGATTTAAGGAATGTAAATAAGGTTTCTTTGAAATACCATTACCCTTTACCTAAGATGGACCACATTTTACAAAGGGTAGTAGGTGCCTCTAGGATTTCACTTTTGGATGGGTTCTCATGCTTTAACCAGATTCTGGTCCATCCTGATGACCAGGAAAAGACTGCTTTTACAACACCATGGGGAACTTTCAAATATGTTAAAATGCCATTCGGACTTAAGAATGCAGGGGAAACCTTTCAACGAGCAATGGACATAGCTTTTGCAAAAGAAATTCACGATTTTCTAGTCATATATCTGGATGATCTTACTGTGTTCTCTAAATCAGATCAACAACATTTAGATCATTTGAGACAAGTGTTTTTAAAATGTAGAAAGTATGGTATTTCATTAAATCCTAAGAATTCGTTTGGTCTAGAGGAAGGCAAACTGTTAGGCCATATCATCTCCAAAGATGGCATTAGAATTGATCCTGCTAGAATAGAAGCCATTCTACAAATACCCCACCCCAGAAATGTCAAAGAACTTCAAGCTTTCCTAGGAAAGATCAACTTTTTAAGAAGATTCATACCTAATTTGGCCAAATTAATTAGATTGCTGAACAATATGTTAAAAAAGGATTCCAAGGTTAAATGGACATTAGAAGCCAAACAAGCATTTGAAGAAATTAAAATGGCTTTGACCAAAACACCAGTCCTTACAAGTCCAAAGCTTGATAGAGACTTCATAATATTTTCATTTGCATCAGAACACACCATTGCTGTTGTTTTACTACAAAAAGATGATCAAGGATGTGACAAACCCATAGCCTTTTTCAGTAAAGAACTTAGAGATGCACCGCTAAGATACCAAATCATGGAGAAATAGGATTTTGCACTTGTGAAAGCTATTAAAGACTTCAGAGTCTATATATTGTACTCCCATGTAATAGCTTATGTACCAAGTGCTGTTGTCAAAAACATCCTGACTCAGGATGGAATTAAAGGCAAACGAGGTAAATGGATAGCTAATATATTGGAGTATGATATTGAAATAAAACCTACAAAGCTTATAAAAGGACAGGGATTGGCTAAACTCATGACTGAAACCAACTTTCAAGCCCTGGATATCAATGAACTGGATAATGAACAGGAGATGGCAACTCCACAAATCAGCCAGGATTTCTTAGAATCACCTTGGTATGTTGATATAACTCATGTATTATTAAACCTGCAAGCTCCTCCAGGGTTATATAGAACAAAGAAAAGGTTTTTAAAGATGAAAGCTTCAAAACTTTGTATCTTAGATAATGCTCCTTTTTGGAAAAATCATGAAGGTATTCTATTGAACTATTTAATGAAAGATGAAGCTGACGAAGTTCTCAAAGAATTTCATACAGGGGACTGTGGTGGACATCTTTACTGGAAATCAACTGTAGACAAAATCCTAAGGGCTGGATTTTATTAGCCCACTTTGTTCGCCGATGTAAAGAAATTTGTCACCACTTGCCATAAATGTCAAATTTCTGAAGGCAAGAGGAAACTTTTACCTCTACTCCTTAGACCAATTTCCACTGAAAGGACCTTCCAACAATGGGTTTTGGACTTCATTGGGGAGATCCATCCTCCCTCTTCTGGCCAACATAAATGGATCCTCACTGCCACAGATTATTTCACCAAATGGATAGAAGCCATTCCTTCCAGACAAGCCAATGATACAGTGATTATAGGATTCTTAGAAACCAACATACTGTCTCGATTTGGCTGTCCTGAAAAAGATCATAACTGACAATGCTACTACTTTCAAATCCAAGAAAATGATAAGTTTCTGTAACAAATACCATATCACTTTAGACCATTCCACAGCCTATTAACCTTAAGGTAATGGTCTAGCTGAGTCTTCCAATAAAAGCCTGATTAATATGATTAAGAAATTGTTGGAAGAGAAGATGAAAAACTGGCACAAGAAACTTACGAATGCACTATGGGTAGACAGACTAACTACAAAGAGATCCATTGGAACTAGCCCTTATGAATTAGTTTATGGCATGGAGGTTATATTTCCTTCATCTTTAGGAATCCTTGTAATGAAATTACTACAAGAAGCTCAGGTGGAACCCAATGACATTCAAAGAAGAATAAATCAGACCATCCATTTGCAGTAGACCAGAGAAGAGGTATACCAAAGATCCCAAGTGTTACAAGAAAAACTCAAGAAAATATTTGACAAGAGGACCAAGGCAGAAGATTTCTACCTTGGGGACAAAGTTTTAAAATGGGATTCCAGGAGAGAAGACAAAGAAAAACATGGGAAGTTTGATTTCCTATGGAAGGGACCTTTTATCATCCAGGTCTTACAAGGGAACAATACTTACTTTTTGAAGAACCTGGATGTTATAGAAACAAAAGAAGGGCCAGTTAATGGTCGAATGCTAAAACACTACTTTGATCCAAATTTTTGATGTATTCTTGCTTTAACATGTATATACTATATCCTTGGTAATGTATTAGTTTGGGTCGGACAGTAATGCTGAAGTTGAAGCCCGAAGAGAAGGCCCTAAGCTTCACAAGTGTAACTATCGTACATATAATAAAGAAACCAACAGAAGAAGGTTTCAGAGCACAGTCAAAGTCATGGAGAAAGCCATCTGACCTGTTGTTCTTGACTTTCTACCAGGGAAAGCCATCCCCAAGTGGAGCCACTGTTATGCTCTTATACCAATAGGTGTCATATTCATGATTGACACTGATGAGCTCTATAATATGTTCATACCTTCTCTTGTTGCAAAGGTCTTCCATATTATCAAAAATCAAAATATTTAAAAAATGTAAAGAGGGTATGCCCTAAAAGAAAAATCAAAGGGTAAAAAGAATAAAATGGTCAAAAAAAAAAGTGAAAGAAATGAACCCCAAACAAAATAGACCAAGAAAGTGTGCAAGTCCAAAATGCCACTACTATTTTATTTTCTGTAATTATCTGATTGTGTGCAGCTTGGTGATTTATGCCACCATTGATGAATGGCCAAACAACTTAATCTTGGCTAGTTCATGTTTGAATTTCGTGTTTTAGAAATAGAGAATAAAATCTGACCAAATTGTTTAATCTTGGTAGATAAGTCGGCAGTGTGAGTAGAATGGTGTTGCAGAATGATACTTGTGATAGATTTTGTCTCCAAAAGTGTCAACTTTCACTTTTATCACAAGTACCACACAGACATTATACTTGAAGCAGCTCAAGCGAAGCAAGGTTACATGACTAACTCCCCTTCACATTTTTCCCTAAACATTCACTAATTCCCCCAAAAGTATTAAGATCTATTCTTAATATCACCCATAAGCCATTCATTTCATTTCATAAAGTTCTCCTGAGTGAAATCCCATTTTTAGTTAGGAATAATGCACCATGTCACTTAAAAACCCCTTTTTGTCTCTAACCTAAGTTTGAATATATGCAGAAAAAGCTTTAACTTAGCGCTTTAGTTTTGTCATTTCATATTAACTTCTAACGATTATTATATAAATCCCAAAAAAATAAATTATTATTACCCTTTTCTTGTAATATGTAAGTATTTTAAGAACCCCGAGCATTACAAAATTCCCGCCCCGATGGTATATAAACCATTATAAAGTTGAGTTTTGGGATTAATAGATTCATTTGGAATTTATTAATAGCCTTCCCGCCACGTGCCAAAACTACGGGATTAGGTAACCCCCGGTTAACTAACAACCATCCCCCCTGACCAATCAAAACGCGCCCGATATGGTTAAATTAAGTTTTATTAACCCATGCCCGCTGCATAATTCCCCACCTTGTCTCACTCCCGTCCGTCATCCGATCTCCGCCTGCTCATCCAACGATCGACGGTGATATCACGACCCCCCTTTCCTCTGTCTTTTAACTCGCAATCGCTCAGCGGTTTTCGGCCGTACCTCTGCCATGCGTCGCTCATTCAACCTGCTCACTTGCCCCCCATCCAAAACCACCCGACCTTAAAAGCGATGTGGGGTAAACCGCTTACCACCCTCCGCTAGTGACAAAATGTCCCATCACTCTGACATCAGCTGCTCAATAAATGCCAAAAAAGCTCCACCAAAACCAAATTTCGTTAAATTGACGGGAAATGTCATTTTCACCCTTATTCCCTGTACACTGTGCTCCATGCAAATACGTCTAGTCCACCACCCAACCAAGAAATTCCAGCGTTGTGCTCTGCAGTTCGTCGTTCAACTTGCGAATTACACGGTTTTCCTCTTAAAAAAATAGGTATTTACCCATTTCACTTCACGAACCTATAATTTCATTTTTTTCACTGAGAATTTTACCTAAAAGAGCCGAATTCAAGTTGAAATCATTCCGAAGCTACTATAAAAAGACCCCTAAGCTTGTTGTTTAGTCCATTGTTTCCATAGAAGCCCAAATTCCAGTTCGAAACACAAGAACCAAATATGGAAGCCCCTATAGCCCTGAATTTCGTGCCCATAAACGCATCTCATAAAGACTTAGATTATCTACCCTTGGCCGATAGAGATTTCCAAATAAAAGATTTATCTAGTGACAGAAACCATCTTCAAGCTTTCTGCCAAATCAGGGATATCAATCTAAATAACTCTAATATTTTTGGACTTTGGGAATCAAACCTTCCCATGTACTTCCTTCCCTTAGTCCATGTTTTTCCAGACATCATTCACCAATGCTGTGCTAACTATGACCCTGTCCATAGAGCAGTTATGTCTCCTTCCCAAACTGTCCTTTTTTCCATAACTGCTGAATCTATCAATGAGATGATACATTTCTATTCCACTAAGCCCCTGGCTCGTCTTTCCATGGGATTTTTACTTGAACAACATCTCAATTGCCCAAATCAGAGATAACCCGCACTACTCAGATGTTCATGATACCAACGCATCAACCTAAAGGTCCTCCTCCTTATCTGCAAGTCTCTTTCACTGAAACTTGTAGACTTATTGTCGACATGATATCTTTTATCTTGGGATTTAGTTCTAGTGAATATGTTGATGATATCACCCTGGTTCTATTATCAATCTTCACTCCAGGACAGCCCCCTGTTGTCAAGTATGACTATGCCACTTTTATTGCCAACAAAATCCATGATCAATTTATAAGTTTGGATAGAGAAGGATTCTTCAAATACACATCTTTTATATACCATCTGTTGTTATCTTATCAACCAGACAACTTTCCATTTCCCATCAGGAAATTAGATTCAAAAGGAAATCAGAGGTCTGTGATCTTTTGGAGCTCATTCTTCCATAATACCCGTGACTCCCCTTATACCTATAGTGAATTCATTGACTTATTTGTACTTCCAGCCTCCACTCTGTTAAAAGGAGCTGCTCCTCCTAGGATCACTGGAAACATGAAGAAGATTTTGCAACTTTCTAAACAGTACAGGATAGGTGACTGGTACCTCTACCAAAATCACACAGAAATCAGAATGTATGGATGTGAACTTTTCCCTTTCAAGTTGCTTAGATATGTGCCCATGAGATTATTTGCATTAGAATATTTCAGGCAGATCATCAATGCAGACTTAACCCACTTTTGTAATGCAAAGAAAAAGGCTCAGCTGAGAATCAACAACCAGTTAGGCCCTTATGTCATCAATTCTAGGGATGCATGGAAAGATGCTAAGAAGATATTAGAAGAACACCTTAGATTAAAGAAGAGCTTTTGGTGGGTGCCATATGACCCAAATAGTTTCATAAGTGACAGAAGGGTAAGAAACAGGCTTTCAGTTTATGTACATCATAAGATCCCATAAATTGAACAGTTTTGCAAATCAGGATGAATGGGTAGAGGGGACTTTAATAGAAGAAATTAGTGAGCAAGAAAAAATGGAAAATGCTATGAAAGATCTTGAAAAAACCCTTGACCTAGACTCTTTTGGATAGGTATCTTTCAAGCTACCTCAAGAATCAGGAGTTGGTACATCCTCTACTGGAACTTCTCAGCAACCTGTACAGGAAACTAGTACACCAGTTACAGGAACTTCCAAGGGCAAAGAAGTGGCAAACACAAAGCAGCCTGCAATGACAGATCAACAAGAACAAATTCCTCTAGCCCAAACTAAAGCAGCAGGAATTTCAGCATTGCAAATGCCTCTAAATGAGGAAAGAAACAGGAAGAGAGATAGAGAAGCCACTCCCCCCACAGGTGGACCTGCAGAATAATCAGGTGCAAAGAGGCAGAGATTGAATCCTCCATCAGAAGATGAAATTATTGAGGAAACCACAGGCAACCAGAGGAGAGAAAGGGTAGTCAACCAGCATACTTCCCCAGTGGTAGAAACATCAACTAGCTCGTATAGGTAGGAGCTAGAAAGATAGTACAGTGTAGAAGTATCTTCTACTAGGCCACAAAGCAAATAGGCCTCAGACATTAAAAAGACTTTCACAGATATAAAAGCCAAAAATGATCCTGTGAGAATTCAAATTTATGGGTAATACCTGAATATGGCCCCTGCAAACCAGCAAAGATTAATGTCTGCCTATGACATTAAGGAAGGCAAAATGGTAATGAGTTATTTTAAGCCAAAGGTACAACAACCCCAGTCAGCAGCAGATTACATCAGAACAAACTTGGAGGTCGTAGCCAAAGACGTTCATCCAATGGACCAAATTGAACTTCACAAGCAGACTGGGGAGATGGTCTATTCCACACTGGCTGACAAAGCAATGTTGGCCCACCAGTTACAAAATTCCTTGGACAACACAGCAGCTCAACTACATTTGGAAAAAGCCTCTTCTCTAGCCAAGGATAACAGAATCAAATCATTGGAAGAGATCATCATTGAACTGGGACATGACCCCAAAGATTCTAAGGGCATAAAGGCACTAATCAAGAAGAAAGAAGAGGACATTGCTGCCCTGAGGAAACAACTAAAACTACCTCCTTCAAGGCACCCACAGACTGCAGAAATTATAGAGCAGAAATCAGAAGAAGACATGATGGACCTACTCATGAAACTCAACGAAAGATTAACCGATACAGAGAAGGCACTGGAAAAAGCACTAAAAGAGAAGCAAGGAGAGTTGACCTCCTAGCCACCTGAGGTAATCCCTATAGTCATGACTGCAGTCCCCTCAATAATTGGATCAGCATTAGCCCCAAATGTCCCAGCAGTCACAACAGAGATAATCATAAGTACATCATCAGCAGGAGTAGCACCAGGCAGCAGTACTAATATGAGCACAGAAGAATTGGTAAAGGCCATGGAAGAATTAAAGCTACAAGTGTCAGAATTGAAACTGGTAAAAGAGCAATTGGCTAAGGCAGAGAGAAATTATGATATTTCCAAAATCAGTGTTGTGGAAAAAACCAAGGAGATTAAAGCCTTAGAAAGTAAATTCAAAACATTAGAACAAGAGCTCACCTTTGATAAGCCCTTGGCAGAGATCAGAAAAATCCTTTGGGCAAATGTCACCCAGTCTATAAATGAAATATGGCCATCTATCCAAGTGATCTATGAGCATATTGGCTTAATAAACATAGCCCATGAAGTAATTCAGCAGACAAGAGCACAGTTAGGCAAAATTCCCGAAGAAGCTAATCGGCTTATATATTTTTTGAACACCCACAATGTAAAACAACGGGAGAAACTTGGCATTCAAGACAGGATAGACACAATTTTGAAATCAAAAAAGTTCTAACCAAGAGAACTCTAATGCAGAACTTAGAGAGAAGGTGCCAAGATATGCAAGTGGAAATCAATGCATTTATGGAGAAGTTCACAGTTTTGCTGAGTAAAGGGCTACCAAGTCCTTTGGTAATCAATGATAAGTTATGAAACACATTGATTATGTTGATAAGTTGAATAAGTATGCTGGCAATCAAGCTAGCGCATCATCAAGTACATCGGGAGTGAAGGCACTTCCATCTGGCCGAGTTCTCTATGACAACTTAGAGAATTTATTCTACATTGAGCACGAGGTAAAGCATATATTCACCATTCAGCCTAATTTCTTCAGATATACAGAGACTGATGAAACTCTCAGAAAACTTCAGAGGCATAAATTGCCAGAGTAGAAATGGTGGGAAGATATGTTAGAAATTTTGTAAATTTCTCTTAGGTGAAGCGTAAATTTTGGGTTATTCTACCATGATAAGATAGACAGGGATGAATGAGGGTCAAACGGGTCAAGGTGTATCAGATCAGGATTGAAGAATATCCTACAAAGATAGAGCGGCCAGCACAGAGTATCAGTATAAGGCAACTATAAACCGACTCATAGAGCTTGCCTCCAACACATCCTACAAAGACGGAGCAGCCAGCACGGCATCATTTTATCTTTTCCCTGAGCCATTATCATAACATTTCTCCACCAAGTAAATACCTAACCATCTAGTCATGAGTTTTCCCTTGAAACCATTGAAATTGGAGCCATACAAGAGAGCACAAGAACCCTCTTAGAAGTCTTTAGTATTAATGTATTTGTCATGCCAGACTTTTCTCTACAACTAGACTACCTCCATGTGTAACAAGGCTTGTATTATATACTCATCCAATGCATCCAATTTTTTTATCTTATCAAGTTTTCTTTGGTCAAATCAATGTCGATTTGGGCTACCATGGTTAGTGGGTTGTACTCAAATTCTATTGACAAGAAAGCCTTCTTTCCATAGACTAACTCGAAGGGGGTGAAACCAGTGGTGGTTTTCCAAGTAGTGTTTTAGGCCCAAGTGACCTCAACAACCCTTTTTACCTGGTCCTTTTTGTTTCCACTGATCACTTTAGTAAGAGTGTTCTATAATTCCCTATTAATGACCTCTACTTTCCCATTTTCTTATGGGTAGTATGGTGTGGACTTGTAATGGAAAAATGTGGTGCTACATCATTATTACATCAATCAGATTGAAGGTGATATGGGAGCATTGTTTTGTCACCAATTATCTTGGAAAACCAAACTTGTAGAAGGTATTTTCCCTTAATAATTTAACCACATTTTATTCTATTTCCACCTTCATTGCCTTCACTTCAACCCATTTGTTCAAGTAATCATTGCATACAATGATGTGCTTTTTTTGCAAATGGGGGATCAATAGGACAAATGAAGTTCATTCCAAATTTCTCAAATGGCTCAAAATACACTTAAGGTTGAAGGATAATTTCATACTTCTAAGTAGGATTTCCCGTATTTTGATACTCATCACATTGTGCAGTGTATCTCTAGGCAAATTTGTGAAGGGTTGGACAAAAGTATCATCCTCGTAGAATTTTTTAAGTTATCCTCTTTGCAAAAAAATGACCCAATGGGGTCCATCATGGAAAGATGAGAGAATATCATTGACCTCATCCTCCCCCACACATCTTCTTAAAATATTATATGGTCTCAACTTGAAAAGGCTTCTCCCAATCCAAGTATAGGACAAACTTTTTCTAACAATATTTCTCTTGTCCTTTGAGGATATGTGAGGAAGGAATTGGCTAGTATCTTGATAGTTGGCAATATTAGCAAACCATGGAGAAAGAAGCTATATGGAAAAAATATGATCATCTAGGAGCTAATCATCCATCACTTCTTCATCTTCAAAAAAGGTTAGTATTGACAAGAAATATTCAACAACATTCTCCTTCCCTCGTTTGTTAATCATAGTCAAGTCAAATTGTTGCAACAATAATAACAACCTAATTATGTGAGAATTCACAACTAATTTGTTCATTAAATACTTGATTACTGCATGGTGAGTATGTAAAAAATACTTGGTAAATAGCAATATAATGTTGAGATTTATTGAAAGAATTTACAACAAGAAGGATTTTTTTTTAAGTTACTCTATAGTTTAATTCAGCATTGGGCATATTTTTGCTAATGAAATAAATTACATAGGGGAGTTTACCTTTAATTTTTCCTAGAGTTGTCCATGGGGTCTTGGATATACAGTGATCTGTTGCTTTGTTAAGGCACTCCTTGA
Source organism: Pinus taeda (assembly GCA_000404065.3). Taxonomy (NCBI): domain Eukaryota; kingdom Viridiplantae; phylum Streptophyta; class Pinopsida; order Pinales; family Pinaceae; genus Pinus; species Pinus taeda. The sequence continues at coordinate 304,278 of APFE031056910.1, read as the reverse complement.
TGGGAAGTCATTGGTTCAATTCCCCACCCCTTCTCTTTCTTGATATTTTCAATTAAAAAAGGTGAATGGAAATATAGAAGGACCTTCCTTGACCTAAGGTTGATTTCCTTGATTTCTACAACATAAATTTGGTAGGTAGTTTCTCCTTTATATAGTGGTTGAGCCTACTTATTTTTGGAATTTGGGTTTAGTTGGGAAGAAATATAAGGTTGCTTTGGAGGGAACATTTAGGGTACTTTTTTTCTAAGGATGAGGCATAAAAATAGGTGTTTTGTGAATCTAAGGCCTCCATCCTTGTGATGGATTACCCCATTGAGGAGGTTGATTGAGATATGGCTAGAAGGGAGAAACAACACTTTGACAAGGAGATGGAAAAGGAGTGGGCATAGGCCATGGTGAAGGATTAGGAGGGAAATTAGGCTGATATTGATTATTAAAATTAAGATTGAAAGGAGAATGGAAGTTCATACCTTGTTACAATTTCCTTGGAGCTTGTGGCCTCTTTTGTTTGACAAAGCACAATTGCTCCATGCTCACTTCTGGTCCTTGGAACATAACATTCAAACCTGGAAAGTATGGAAATTTAACGGTAGAATTTTTTTCCTTGAATACAAAGAATATTTCAATGATATTCAAAGGATATTCATTCCTAGGATGTTTTTTAGTGCATTGAGGGAAAAATATGCTAATTCCATTTATGTTTTATACTCTTTTATTTTAATCTACAAAGTGTCCATCTGCATATAAAATTCATGTAATATCTCGGTATTCATGTCTTCTAACATTCTTCCTATTTCATTCTTAGTAATCAAGGGAGAGGAGGAAGGAATTAATTAGATTTTTCTTTCTCTACCTCTCTTTCTTGTTGCTCTTGAATGATTTTTGAATACCTATTTATGGGTCCAATCAATATGTACATTTTAAGGTCCATTTTTCTATTGTCCAACCTATAAATTCTTTCTTGGCTCACATTAATTTTCATTTTTTGAATATAATGTGCTTAATCATAAGACTAAAGGGTGCTTTCATACTTTGTGGCCTAATGTGGCTTATGTGTAGGAAAAAGAGAATTTTTAAGTACATTTATGATGTATAGGTACATTGGAGGAAGCTAGAGGAAGTGTCGGAGGATTATACCTTACATTTACTCTCCTTTGACTCGAAGTCATCCCCAGAATCACTCATATAGACTCATCTTCTGCTCTAGGTCAACTGGAAACTGATGAACTCAAGTGCATGAGAGGATCTAAGGAAACTAGATCCACTATTTTCGAGGTTTTGGAGGGAAGCAATCCTCCTTCCAAGGGAACTACCCCTCAATCGACTTTTGCGTAAATAAATAGGCCTAAGGGCTCATTGAGATTCAAACTTTTGGAGTGCTAGGAATATATATTGAGAGTCCATTACTTGGGACTAATATTCCCATTTTGATATGATGTACTTGATCTCTATTTCCTTTTAATGAAAGGTTCATTGTTGGTCTACATCTGAGTTAGATTTAGAGGGATGACACCCTTGGGTTAGGGACCAACCTAGAGGCTCTAGTATATCATATGTATTTTAATTTGTTTTGTCATTAATGAGTATTTTTCTTTCTTTCCTTGTTTAGGAAGAAGCTAGATTGCAAAAATTATGGTTGCGGGCTTGATTACCACCTCTCTTGTGGGAAGTGTGGTTGAGCGGTCTACAACAAAAAGCCAAAAATATTTGTTTATTTTCCTTTGAAAGTTGATAGGTTTTGTTTTATTGTTCTCTTTAATACTATTTTTTTCATCCTAGAAGTTAATATCAAGTGTTTGAAAATGGATTATATGCATGTTGTAGGATAGAGTAGTTCTTGATTAAATAAAACTCAACTTATCCTTTCTATCTTGATTTGTTTTGTTGCAATTTGATCAATAGATTTATGTTCTTTCCAAGAGTAAGAAGGCATTGTTTTGAAGTCTGCAGGTACTACCAATGACTTTTAGGGATTGGCACACTCATCCTACATCTATTTTTTCATTACCATCCTCCTCCTTGACACCTCATACTTCTCCCAACTTTTTCCATGAAGATCATCTTTTCAGGGTCATTACGGACACCTCATACTTCTCCCAACTTTTTCTCTTATATTACACATAAGTACATAAAAACAAGAGAAAAGAAGATACATAAAAACAAAAATAGTCCTTTCATGCCTTGTAGGAGTAGGGATAATCAAGAGAAATTTCTACCAAAAATACCCACCCCATAAAGAAGTCAAACATCCTTCTTTAGTGATTATGAGATTCTCTCTATGACTATAGGGGAGTTAGAAAGTCCTCTAGGTGAGAAACCTAATTTTTTTGAGGAACCCATAGGGGAGGAAGAGCCCATGTCACTGACCCAAACCATGGCTAATAATAGACAAACTGAGTTCTTTCCTATCCTAGAGGTCAATGGGGAGCCCAAAATGAAGAATATAAGCCCTACTGCCCTTCCAAATTTCCATGGCTTAGCATTTGAAGACCCTAACGCATTTATGCTTGAGTTTGTTGTTTTCTGTAGGACCCATGACTCTACCTCTAATGAACAAAAGCTGAATTTGTTTCCATCCACCCTTAAGGATGCAACCTTGCATTGGTTTATGAGTTTACCTAGAGGTAGTATCGCCACCTGGGAAAAAATGAATTTCTTTTTTAATGAGAAGTACAGGGGCTACTGTAGGTTTAAAGAGACAAAAGAGGAAATATTTAGGATGACCTTACGACCAGATGAATATTTAGAGGACTATGAAAAAAGATTCCAACTCAACTATAGGAAAGCTAACTATACCCTTAACCCTAAGCCACTCAAGCTAGTACTTCTCTAAGGGATCAGGGAGGATGTAATAGAGACCGTCAATATGCTATTTGGAGGAGACATTTACCATATGCCCTATGATGACATCGATACAATATTCAAGAATCATTATAGGGTTGCTAGAAAAAAAGGTTATTCTAGTAAAATCCTGGTCAACTCATCTCCCTATGCATCAACCATTAAAAATGAGATAGGGAGTATGTTGGAATACTTTAAGAGTGAAATGTTGCATACCTTTGCCTTGCAGATAGATACTATCTAGGTCAAGAGGAAGAAAGAGGGAGAACAAAGGGAACTAGCCATCTTTTTCTGATGCAGGAGCATCCTGCTTAGAATATTTATTGTTCATTTGGTTGATTTAGGGGTTGATGTTTTTAATTATTTTTATGAATTTTGTATAGATTGAGTGAAAATCTATGTGTGAGGCTTTTAGTTGTGAAATATTCTCAACTATGTGAGAATATCAGGGATAATTAATGTGTGTAGATCTCATAGATATCTTAGGGATTACGAGATCCTCGAATAGGACTTAGTTGAGTGAATTATGGAGAAAATAGTGGATTTAGTATAATCCATAATTATATAATTATGCTATAAATGTAAGCCTGTGAGGAGTGTGAAAAATAGAGTGTTAGAGGTGTAATATAGTTTTTGAGATAGAGTGGTAGAGAAAGCTAAGTAGGAGAGAGAACATATCAGAGCATAAGATGTTATGTACATATAAGTAAATATTGTTATGAATGAAAGGAGTATTGTGTACAAAGCTTGTTTTTACATGATTTTATTATGTGATTGGATCCTTTAATCGTAAGCTGAATCCTTTGTTAAAATACTAGCTTTTGTTGATCATTGATTGAATGCAGATAGAGATTGAATGAAGAAATGAATCATCATTGATCACAGGATGGATCAATGATGATCTAATACGAGAAGATTGATGGTGTTCGTTGGTGAATGCGCACACAGCTTAACACAGGAAACAGACCCAAAAAGTTATAAGATATAGTTAGTTGATAAATTTGTGTTAAACTCAGGAGGAAACCAAAATCGTTTGGTCGATTAGATCCATTAGATCTAACGGTCATCGTGTACCAACAAGCATGGCATTAATTAGAATAGAAGGGTGGTATTTGTGGATCATAAGCGATATTTAAAAATCGGACATGATCGTTTATATAACTCAGTTAATCTGGGTCGTTCGTTTAAAGGAGTCAGATATGACGGTAGTCACGTTGAAAAATGCACACGGGTTAATATAAATTTTGGACCTGATGAGTTATCGACTATGGTTTAATCTAGTTGGAGTTCGGGTTGATCGTAGTTTTTCGTTGTGAAGGGACGCGATCTGATGGTGATCGCATGGTGAAGGCGCATGCGAGTTAATTCAAGAATCAGACCCGAGAAAGTTATAAACTGGGGTTTTATTTCTTTTCAGTTCTGTGGGTATTGAAGTTTTGGCCATATTTTAGGTAAATTGAATAGTTCGGATATTTTAACAGAAGAACGAAATTTGAAGGTTTAAATGAGAACTTATATTGTTTTGAGTTCCGTTAAAGAGGTTGGGGTCCGATAATTTAATTAAACAAAGGTTTATTTCATTTAAAATTCCAGATATGTGTTTCAATGTAGTTTCACCCCATCATTTTCCCTAGATGCACTAAGAGGAATCCTAGAAATGAGTGCCCATTGAACACCATAGAGGTTTACTCTATCTGTGAGGATGCAACAAACCAATTCCCCTCTCTTTCGGGCCTAATGGTTGTGTACCAAGGAGATGAGAATGACTTGTAGCAGCACTGTTTCATCAACCAGAGAAGGCCCCAAGGTCATAGGCCTTATCAACAAGGCATGTCAGGTGCACGATATCCTTCTTAAAATTCAAACCAGAACACACCTTTCTATCCTTGGTACCCCCCAAATAATCCATATTGGTCCATTCCCTCTCATCAGTCGTATGCTCCTCTGTATCCCCATCATCCTTTTAATCCACCTTTCCAGCCATATCAATCTCAACCTCCTTAATGGGGAAACCCATCATATGGATGGAGGCCTCAAGAAACCCAACCTCCTGCCACAATGCCTCCTCCTCAACCTCAAGCACAACTCCCTCACCACAACCCACCTAAGCAACCTCAAATGCCTTACAACCCAATATGAACCTGAGCAATAAGCAGACACAACATGTTTGCAGTGGGGAGACATCCTATCCTACTTATGCTATGGAAATGAGAGAGATCAACCTTTGGTTTGGAAAGGTACTTGCAAATGTTCACCCAAATTCTCTACAAAAATAACTTGAATAAGATAAGGAATATAGTACCCCTCAAGCAAATGCACCACCCTATCCTGAAAGCTTGGTCCAACCTAAACAAAAAACCATATAAGGGACTAAACTTCTACAAGAATTGAAGAACTTGTGTGTCAAAATACCCCTTCTACAGGCCATCAAAGATGTCACCATTTAGAACAATACTATTAATGAGAAAATGTTTTAAAAGGCCTTGGAGAAGAAGAAGAGATACCCTAACTATCAATGTTGTTGGGAAGTTTCATGATCTAATGTCTGGGAGGGTGAGCCCCCCAAGGTATTTGGATCTTCGTACTGGAGTGGTGGATGTGCACATTGATAGCATTATGGTCCCTAATACCTTAATTAACCTTGGGGCTGCAATCAATTCCATGACCAAAGAAACCATGTTCAAGCTCAACCTCCAAGGGGATTTGAGAAAAACCACCACAATACTACAACTTCCAGACAGGTCCACAATATCCCCCGAAGGAGTTATTGAGGATGTGATGGTCTCCATCAACTCCTAGGAGTATCCAAAAAATGTCCTTGCCCTTGAGCCCAAAACTAAGTTTAATGGTAACTACTCTCTTATCCTAGGAAGACCTTGGTTGACCACTGTTGATTCCTACATTAGTTGTAGGGTTGTGAACATGACAATCAAGAATGGGCACCTATCAAAGAAGCTCATACCGTATCCCCCTTCTCAACCTTCTATTGAGAATGACTTTCCCTTATGAATAGAGGATGGGGAAGAAGAATACTTTTATCAAACATTCCTCGACCTAGTTTGTACACTAAAAGTTGTTGTAGGAGGTAGGCATCTTGGTGAAGATGACCTTACTAATCACATATTATAGAATTAACCTCCCACTCCCATGCCAATTGATGAATTGGTGGAAGAATCCTATGAGCTATCTCAGGGAAATCCATGGAATAATTTCTGTTTTGTCGACCCTGATCTAGATCATGCCAAGTTTGTGGAAATTATCCCATCAATAACTTTAAGGATCAACCCATCTCTCTTAGTCGAGCAAGAAAATAAATTATGCATTGTGTTGAGGCAACACATTGATGCATTTTCTTGGGACTATAAGGAAATAAAAGGTGTGCACCCCTCAATTCATACTCACCATATTTACTGTTGGCCATCATAATTGTTATAATTTCCTTACCTTATCTCTTATTTCCTATATTATTTTCCTAATTATTTTTTTCATTTAGGACATGATAATATATCTAATATGGATTCTAGAATCATTTAATGTATTTCTATTATTCTATTGCCTCTATGAACTAACTCAATCACAAAATCATTATTTAATCAAGATTGGATCCTTATTTTGAACATAAATATATCAATGAGTTGGCACTTGATGTTGTTCCTTGTATTGATCATAGAAGATCAAATATATTGATGTTGTTGATCCTTGTTTGGAGCAAATCGGTTAAGGACAAGCTTTCGACTTGGTCATCCAAAAATATTAAGATTTTTTGTAACGTAAAATGAGCATATGGAGAATACTCAGATTCTCAGGATTTCTCTTCATCAAAAATAGATTTATTGTTCTTATCTTCTATAGTCATAGTATGAAGGCTAGGAATTGAGCCTCAAAAGAGGGTGTTCAACTATAATATTTTTGACATAAGTCGTGAATCTGAGAAGACATTGATTTTAATCAATCCTTTGTAATTCAATGAAAGCTTTTATTATCTGGAATTAATTTGTTGTTCTCATTCATTCTACAATGAAATTCGATTCCAATGGTTTATGCCCAATCCTGGAAGAAACGTTGTCTTCATTTGTAGCATTAAATTTTCATTATGTTCTTTCACTTTAGTTATTTATTTTCTTAGTTGTTCTCAATTTACAACTGTCACTTAGTTAAGTAATTGTCAAATCACATGATCTGTTTTAAATAGGAATTATAGTTGGTTGTTGCAAAGTGGAATTGCTTTCGCTAATTCATTTGGGATTACTGTTACTTTATTGTTGTTTCTTGTAGATCATCAGAGGATCAATATTCGTGTTTCTTAAATAGATTTCTGTAGTGTTTTTCTTTCATTTTATAATTGTTGTTGCTTATGTAACATCTTAGTGTTTGATAGTTTTCCCTTGTTGTTTCCTACAGAAAGAATTTAGGATTTGATGATTTTAATGGTTTTTTTTAGTTAGAAGCAAGAGTTCTGAATTGTGTAATGGGTTGTTTCGTTTACCATTGAATTTTATCTTTTCGTTAAGATAATAGTGATTAGTCATACCCGCATTTAGCTTACATAAACTATGCAGAAAACCATGAAATAGAAATACAAGACCTTGGGTTGATAATATGATGTGCAATAGTTAGTTTCTCCTTTAGGAACAATTAATTGGCTCAACATTTTGGCGTCACTGTTGGGGAGGTTATGAAAGAGAGCGTTGGTTGTATCTCTGAGAGTTGGGTATTAAAGGCGGAAGGTAAGAACTTGCACACGCACCTTAGTGAAACACAAGTCTTGGAGTGGTGCCTGCCCTCGGCTAATACGTTTAGGTTGTTTAGTGTGTATGACTATAAAGAAACCTAGGACTAGGAATTAGGTAGAGATAGATCACAAATCTACCTCGAAAAATACTAAAATCCAATGTACAGTAGCCCTTGGAAGAACAACCTTCATAGATGAAATCATTGAAAAGGAAGGGTCTCAAGCGTCAGTATGTCCCCAAACAGCATCTGAGAAGGGCTCTACTATTAATTCCCCTTGCGTAGCAAAGTCGTTTGTTGTAGCTAATGTTGATATTCATGATAAAACTTTAGGATCTAAGAAGAGCTTCTAAGATATACCTAATAAGAATCTAATTCCTTTTAGAAAGGGTGAAGGGCACTATTGCAACCTAAGGGAAGGAAGAGGTGAGACAAGTGAACCATATCCTTAACCTTATGAGTAGTAATCTCCAGTGACACCCATTGCCAAAAGAGAAAATTAAATTTCTGACTCGAGCAATGTTGCAAGACATAGTCAAGGCCTAAAACCATGTCAATATAAGATTATTTTTTAGTGAGTACCTCTCGACTACAGGATTCCTAAAGTTTATTGGCTAATATTTCATCAAATGGAAAACTTGGTAACAGAGACACAAACCTTTACCATAGAATATCCCATCGTTTATCCACAAGCTAATGCACTGATGAAGGCTATCTCACTTCAAAACCTCCCAAATTTTCATCAGATGCACTATGAATATCCTGATGTATTTTTGCTTGAATTTGATTTTTTATGTTGAGAATATTATTACATTACTGACCCCCAAAATTAAAATTGTTTCCCTCTACTTTAAAGGGAGCAACATTACGATGGTTTATGGGATTTGGGGGCAGTACTATCAATTCATGGGATCAAATGAAACAAAATTTCCTTACTAAATACTAGGATTATTTCTGATCCAGAGATTTAAGGGGAGAATTATTCAACATGACATGAAAATAAGATGAAACCTTAGAATAATATCTTGAAATATTTCAATACAATTTACAAAAATCACCATATACCACTTTACCTAGGGATTTGTTGAAAACTACCTTAATTAGAGGTATGCTAGATGAATGGATAGAAACACTCAATTTAATGGGTTGAGGTGATATTCCTAAAGAAGAATATGATGATATTGTAAAACTGTGTATCAGATGTTCACATGGGAGTACACAAACTAATCTTGTTCAAATTGATATCCTAAGTACACTGATGACACACTTGGATGTTTTACAAGTAAAAAAATGTAGGCTGAAGCAGATCAAGCATTAGCCATTTTTTTCCTCATTATCGGAACAAGCACAGTCGTAAATAATGTCTACTAAACACAATCAAGATATGTGCTATTTGTACTCAAGATCACTTAACTGATCATTTTCCCTCTAATGCAGGAAACCCCTTGATGGTGGAATCCAATCACCAAGGAAACTTCCTCCATATACATACAACTATCGAAAGCTTTTATGTGTGCTCCTTCCTTAAACAACCTAGGACCTCACACCTTTCGTTCATTTACATACTATCGAGCATGGACTTAGTGGTTATACCCACAATCACATATCAGAAGCATTTTCTTTCTTTGAACCTTTAAAAACTCTGGCTAAACAACTTTATCATAATACAAAGGAAACATAGGAAAACCCCAACCTGAACACATAAGCTGGAACTCTAAATACATACAAAACTGCATTCATAATTATCATCGGGTCTGGTTCCTCGTTCCAATCCTTTATACTTTACCATCCTTCGTTATCTCTGATCTCCACATTACACTAAAAACAGAGGAAACCTCTGCTCAAAAGCTTAAGTCCGCTTCTATAATCTTTCAGGTCCATGTACCATTGCAGTCCTTCCACCGTTCTGCGCCCTTATATTCCCCGATCTCCAATTAGCGATTCATCGCTATCGCATATCTCCATTTCTGCTGGCACTTGACCCTTTCAAAGTCCGCCCTCCTTATATCAATCTTGCCGATGTGATATGGTGACTCTACTCTCCCCGATTAGATTTGGTCCATTGATCTTCCAGATCCAACAGATTCTATATGTTCTTTCTATCCTTCCGTCCGCCTCTTTACTTTGGTCTTTTTCACTGTTTCTTCAATGGTTCCTCTTTTATAAATACAATTCTTCCTTATACTATTTAATTGCTGAAAATCATGACTTAATACATAAAAACAGAGAAGAATGCCCAATTTGTTCCACAGGCAAATTATATAGAGATAAGCAAAGGACTTCAATAGAAATGGGCCATTTACACACACACGAAATCATTTATTCAATATAATGAATTTACAGAGTCTTGGCCCTCTAGCTTGATTACATCAATAAAAGGACCTGTTCCAATATTGAAATACTCACTCTCTCCTCTATGGCTTCTCTCGAATCTCTAGCTAACCTATCTAGCCTCTCTAGCCTCTCTCTCACTAACCTATCCAACCTTTGAATTATACAAAAGGATCACAATTTATACAAAAGTGGATTCGTGAACCAATTCTGGTTTAGATCTAGAAATATCTCAATCTCTCCTAAAGAACATCTTCAACTCCACTCTTTTCTAAACAAAGGCTAAATCAAGCTTTCGAATTCCTCATATTCTATTCAAACCAAATAAATATAACTGTTTGGCCCAATATCCACATAGGGAGGATCAATCAGCCACATATACCCTTTTCTCATATTTGACAATAAATAAACACTCTCACACATTTAAATAAATAAAATTAACTAAACTCTTGTCTTCCAACCCCCTGTTAGCCACAACATGTGACCATGCCATCACATTGCTGACTAGGCCTGAATGCTCCTGCATTAAACTCCTAAAGTTGAAATTTTTCATGACCTCCTGGTTATGTGTTCCTTCTGTTGTCCATCCAGTATCCAAAACTTTACTTTGTAACTGGTCATCACTTCCATCATGCTGCTAATTCAATTCTTTTGCCATTGTCACTTCAGTTCTTCTAGGATTCCAAATCTTATGTTGTTGCTATCCTCTTTCCTTACTAATACAAATTCATGTTGTTAATTTCTCTTCCTTGCTATCCCTCTTCTCATCTGATTTCATCTTCTAGAATTTCTCAACTTCCTCTTTACCATTTGTTCTTAACTAAACTCTACTAACATATGCCTGCTGTACATTTCTCCTCACCATAGAAATTAAAAAAAAAAATTGTCCAAATATTCTTTGCCTTTGCCATTTACAAACTGTTGTTTGTACTGTACAACTTCTCTTCCATTATCATTAAAGATAATCTTTTCCTCTATGTTATCAGGTTCATCTAATAATCGTTCCAGAAAAATGCAAATTCTTTCATATTCAATAAGCATGTCAATTACACATGACTCCTCCTTCCTGTATAAAATAGAATTTCCATGACAATTGTCAGACTCAAAATAACTATGGTTTTCAATCTTCATAGATAATTATGCCATCAAATCTTTATACTATCCTTCTGCAAAAGTTATGAAACTTTTATCAATTTTCATTTCCATACTTTTCTCTATACCATACAGTGTTCCTTGTTCTAACACAAGACTATCATTCAACAATTCAATGGCTAGGATTTCTTGGAGCATATCATTATGAAGTACCCTTTCCTCTTCTATACTTATACTATTGCAACAAAATGATGTTGTTTCATATTCTCCTACATCAGAAACAAAATTCCCATTTTCTAAAGCTTCTTCATGGTTTACAGATTCATAAAAATAATCCACTTTAAAATTATAGAATTCCTGAACTTCTGCATCTGTCAACATCATCTTACATTCCTTCGTAATTTCTATAGTACTTTCATTTTGATTCTCTACTGAAGATATTTCATTCTGGTTATCATCACAAACTTTCATTTGCTTATCTCCAGCTTCTTCAATCATGAAAATTTCCCTGTCAATACTATCATTCTCAAAATTATTAAATACATGCTCAAAATATCTTTCTTTGTTATTCATCTCTTCCAGTAATCTCACCACTTCATCAACATACATAAGCACATTGTCCAATTGTTGTTCATCACCTATCAAACCTGAAAACATACACAACATGTCAGTTTCAAAAATACAAGGCTCTTCATTTGAAGCCTCAGTGATCAGCTCCTGATGCTTCTCTAAACTATTATGATAGTTCACTAAGTTATTGAGAAATTCTTCCTCAACATCTCTGAATTATTCCTCATTAAAGAAAACTTCTGGGATTGCAACTTCTTGACTATGCTTGGCAACTTCATCATAAGTTTGTAGAATACCATTCTATTCTACACAACTTCCTCCGACGCTTAGTTTATCCATATAAGACAACAATGTCTCTTCCTCTTCTCTGATAAGATTTCGATATTTCAAAGATTCCTTGACTTAACTTCTTCAGTTGAGTTCTTTGTGTCAGATTTTCTTCTCTTCACTTCACAAATTTGCAATTCATTTGTTTCCTTTCCTGTTTCCATTTCCCATTGGTCTTCTATCCATGCTAAAATTCCTTCAAATATGATCCAATATGCTTTTACTAAGAAAAGACACAACCATTCAGCCATACCTTTTAATTTATTCCACCAATTGAAGTCTTGAAAGTCTTTATGCATCTCTTTTTGTGTATGTCTTGACTTTGCCTCTTTTACCAACAAATTTCTGTTATTCTGATATGCATAGATTATTTCTTCATCACTGTCATCACTGTCTCCTTCCCTACGGGGAGATCCTTCCTTTGGTTCACAGATGTATTCTACTCCTTCATTCTCAACTATTCAAAGTATTAATTTCTCAGCAAACAATTCTCTGACAGGCCATTTAAATCTTCTTCCCACATAAAATCCTTGTTTCCATTTTTCTCTAATTCCTTTCAATACCAGCTTCTCCAAATGACTGAGTTCTATCTTCATCTCAGCCAACTCTATGTCCCTTTCTTCTTTACTCATTCCTTTGGGTCCTACTGCTTCGACACTCTTTTCCTTCTATCTGTGACTTTCCTCTATACCCCTGTCATGACTAACAATAGTCAGTTCCATTTCTTCCTCTGGTGAACTTTCGTTGTTCACTAGTGAGCTGCAATTAGCCTTTTCATTTCACCTGTAACAAGTCTCCTTCATGCCTCACCAAACTTTCATGAGTTTAGCCTTTTAGCATCTATTGGTTCTTTCCTTGAACCTTTCACTCACTAACAATTCTACCCAGCACTCCTCTTGCTGGAATTTTTATCTCCTATCCACAATCACAATTGTAGAGTTGTCTCAACAACTTCTCCCAACCATAGTTGGAAGTTTTTCTCATCTCCTCTTGTATACTCCTTGCTTTAGGCTCTACATCTTCAATTGCTCAATTCCTTCTTCCATTAAGTAATTTCATTTACTATCGAGTACTATCACCTTTACTCATTTGAGAGTTCTTCTTGCTATATCTTCTTTAACATAGCTCATATGCTATGATGCTGGTACAACTCATTCTACCTTTCAGCAATTCCATTTCTTCTATTGACATGCACAATCTTATCTCAAGATACATCAAGTAATCTTTTAAACCTGCAACTTTTCCTTCAAATATGTCTTAAAACTAATTCCCATTCCATCAGTTATATCTTTGCCAAAGGATTCATCTGTTCACTATTTCATTTAAAATTTCCATTCAAAAGCCTTCATACAGTCAACAACTATTTCCCATTTTACTTTTCATAATGGACTCTTCAGCTTTCAAGATCAATTAAGATTAGATTTGAATTCAAATTATTTTTACCAATTCATGATAGACACTATCAATTCCTCCTGATAACCTATTTGTAAGCAAATCTTGTCTTGCTTCTATAAATTCCAGAATTCATTCCTTGTAGTGGTTCTTCTATCAGTCCTATTAAACCCAATCTCTGTTCTTTCAATCATCAATATCATTACCTTCAACAATACTTTAAGCAATCTTCATTCACTCTTAGTTTTCACAAAATTATTCAAATCATTTAAATGACTTTAATGCCATAGCAAACCACTCTTCTATTTAGCTTTAGATTCCAAACCTTCTACTTCAATTTTCCTTTTAATCAAACCAATCATTCAATCAACTTACATGGAAATTTTATTTTCCTGAAAGGAAAACATCTTCTCCTTTGAAATTTCAATCCCTTGTTGTTCTTCAAACATTCAAAACAAATCTCTACAAAATTATCAAAATAAACATTCTTACCAGGCCTTCATCAGAAGTTCGCTGCTTTCCCATTCTGATCTCAGTGTCCTTGTATTCTGATCCCCATTTGTATCAAATTTACTTCAGTGCAAATTATACATATGTTGAGATTAAAATGCCATTTCCAAACCAATCTTTATAGAGCATTGAGCTAGCTCTGATACAAAAAAATGATGCAGGAAACCCCTTGATGGTGGAATTTGATAACTAAGGCAACTTCCTCCATATACATACAACTATCAGAAGCTTTTATGTGTGCTCCTTCCTTAAATAACCCAGGACCTCACATCTTCCGTTCATATACATACTATTGGGCATGGACTTAGTGGTTATACCCACAATCACATATCATAAGCGTTTCCTTTCTTTGAACCTTTAAAAACTTGGGCTAAACAACTTTATCATAATACAAAGGAAACACGGGAAAACCCCAACCTGAACACATAAGCCGGAACTCTAAATACACAAAAAACCGCATTCATTATTATTGTCGGGTCCAGTTCCTTGCTCCAATCCTTTATACTCTGCCATCCTTCATTATCTTCGATCTTTGCATTACACCGAAAACAAAAGAAACCCTCGCTCAAAAGCTTAAGGCCGAAACTCAAATGAAATTAAGTCCACCTCTATACTCTTTCAGGTCTGCGTTTCACTGCAATCCTTCCACTGCACTGTTCCCTTATATTCCCCAATCTCCGATTAGCGATTCATCACTATCACTTATCGCTATCGCATATCTCCATTTCTGCTGGCACTTGACCCTTCCAAAGTGTGGTCAGTGATTAAATTGCTACCGTTGATCCTTCTCCTGATCCAATGGTCCATACTTTATCGCAACATCACAATCACTCTGTCCTAACTCCCGGTTCCAATATAACCCAAGGCTTTCCGCCGATGTGATATATTCGCGTAATCACAATCGGAACTTCAAAAGTCCTAAGGTCCACCCTCCTTATATCAATCTTGCTGATGCGATATGGTGACTCTTCTCTCCCCTATTAGATCTGGTCCGTTGATCTTCCAGATCCAACAGATTCTGTGCATTCTTTCTATCCTTCCGTCCACCTATTTACTTTGGTCTTTTTCACCGTTTCTTCAATGGTTCCTCTATTATAAATATGATTCTTATTTATACTATTTAATCACTCCAACTCATGACTTAATACAGAAAAACAGAGAAGAATGCCCAATTTGTTCTGCAGGAAAATTATACAGAGATAAGCGAAGGACTTCAATAGAAATGGGCCATTTACACACACACTAAATCATTTATTCAATATAATGAATTTACAGAGTCTCGACCCTCTAGCTTGATTACATCAATAAAAGGCCCTATTCCAATCTTGAAATCCTCGCTCTCTCCTCTATGGCTTCTCTCGAACCTCTAGTTAACTTATCTAGCCTCTCTAGCCTCTCTCTTGCTAACATATCCAACCTCTGAATTATACAAAAAGATCATGATTTATACAAAAATGGATTCATGAACCAATTTTGTTTTAGATCCAGAAATATCTCTCTCTCTCCTAAAGAACCTCTTCAACTCCACTCTTTTCTAAACAAATGCTAAATCAAGCTTTCAAATTCCACATATTCTATTCAAACCAAATAAATCTAACTGTTTGGCCTCATCTCCACATAGGGAGGACCAATCAACCACATATACACTTTTCTCATATTTGATAATAAATAAACACTCACACATTTAAATAAATAAAATTAACTAAACTCTTGTCTTCCAACACCCTGTTAGCCACAACATGTGATCATGCCATCACATTGCTGACTAGGCCTGAATGCTCCTGCATCACCCTCACTTATCATATTGAAAGATGTATTCAAGAAAGCCGAGGAAGAACTAGAGTCATCATATTTCATGGCATAACAATGACATTGGGAGAACCGCCCACCAGATATGATGGAGGACCCTTCTATGCTTTTCTGGACAATTTTCTCAACAATAGTTTCCTAGATTAACTTGGCAAGTTGATTAACATTCCAATACTACCTAGAAGCCTTAGCTATACATTTTATCTCCTTGTACAAACTAGTCATTTTTTGGTCCTTCTTGGATAAAACAATAGTATCTCTCACCCTCATAACATAATTTACCAAATAACCCATAACCTTCGCAATGGAAAAATCAACCTACCTAGGGGTCAATGCGGTCTCAAAATTGGCAGTGCCCCACTTGACTAATCAATAAATCGATGGAAATGTTTCTTTAGACACAAACACCATTACAAACCCCACTTCAACTACCTCGAAACACTCCACCTCCATTATGTCCTAAGCTATCTGCATAGGCAAATATGATCTTGAACAACAGGCCTGTGCAATTTTTAGAGCAACCAGAAATCGAAAATACTGCTAAGGAGTAGCCTTTGAAAGAACACTCTCCTCCTACCATAATTATTACTAGAATAGAATCATCTAGTAAACTAATTAAATAGCAGGAATCTATTAAGATTACAAACATTTCTCCCCCATTCCCCGCGATATTAGCCATAGTAAAATCACCTATATATCCTGACTTTGATCTCATAGGGGAACTATAAAATTTATGTATCAAAATACCTCTCCTACAGGCTCTTATATAAATACCTATCTATGCTAAAACCATTGAAGAGTTGTGTGCTAAGAAGCCTGGAAGGAAACCAAAAGATTCTCCTACAGTCCATGTTCTTGGGAAACTCTCTAATATTATCCTAGGAAAGTAGATACCTATCAAATATGACGATCTTGGAAACCTTATAATCACCGTCCAGTTTCAGGGGAATAACTTCCCAAACACCTTAGTAGACTTATGAGTTATTATAAATATTATAACACTAAAAACTTGTGGTCTCCTTGGAATAACCATATTTAAACCAACTCCAACCATGTTGTAACTAGACGAAAGATTCATAGTGAAAGCATAAGAAACCCTAGATGATATCATTGTTTCTATTGACTCCAAGGAATACCCAGTGGATTTTCTAGTCCCCAACCCTAAAAATAAGTTGTAGGAACACCCTCTAATATTAGGTAGACCATGGATTACCACTCCAGATGGGTGTCAAACTAGAATCATGACCATTTTCAAGGTACCTACTATCAAGAATCTCATTCTATATCCACCCGCTAGACCCATCATGCCAGCTGGAAATTCTAGATGGTTCCTTCCCGAATATCAGGAAGGTAGTTTACATTCTCCCCTCGCTATCGTTAAATATCTTATCTTTACAATACATATTGAGGATGACATAATTAATGGCTTTATTAACCAACCTTCCACTATAGGAAACCCAACATGTCATATGCTAAAATTTGTGCTTGACAATGATGTCCAAGGAGATCCACAGGAGGATTTGAATAATGACCATATACCTACAACCGTAGTTCATAATAGCATCCCCATTGAAATTGAACCTGGAAATACCTTGAATATTAATGTCAGTCTTTATGACCTTCAGCATGAAAAACTTATCTAAGTTCTTCAGGAATATAAAAAAGCCTTTTCTAGGGAATATTATGATATGAAGGGAATTGATCCACAGTTGCGCACACACCATATATAGATATATATATATATATATTATAGTATATTAATATATATATATTATATTATATGATATATAATATTATATATATATATATTATATATATATATATAGATATAGATAGATATATTTAGATATGTAATATATATGTATACTATATGTACATATATATTACATATGTTCTATATTATATATATATATATTTGAGAAATATTTCTAGGCCATTCTCCAACCCCAAAGAAGATTAAATCCACACCTTAGGGACATAGTGAAATAGGAGAGTCAAAAACTTCTCGATGTTAATTTTATATACCCTATTTCTGGAAGTTAGCAAGTTTCACCAATAGTGGTAGTCCCTAAAAAGAATGGAAAATAAATAGTTTGCGTATATTATAGAAAACTAAACAAAGCCACATAGAAATACCATTTTCCTGTTCATTTTGTAGACCAAGTCTTTGATACTCTTGCTGGAAAGAAATATTTTTCTTTCCTGGATGGATTTAGTGGGTATAATCAAATCCATATTGCTCCTAAAGACCAAGATAAAACAACATTCACTTGTCCATGGGTAACATTTCCATATAGAGTCTAACCATTTGGGTTCTGTAATACACTAACCACTTTTCAAAGAGAAATTCTAAACAATTGTTTCTGATAAAATTAATGAAGGGCTTGAACTATATATGGATGATTTCACCCCTTACGATAATGATTTTGATCAAGCTTTACATAATCTCAAAAAGGTTCTTTCACGATATATAGCTACCAGGTTATGCCCTAGTAATGAAAAACTCCACATGATGATGATAGAAGGTGTAATCCTCAGACATTTTATCTATTATACACGTATTCACATAGACCAAGCTAATATCGAGGTAATTATTAAACTACCTACCCCTTGTATGCCAATATAGGCACATAGGTTACTTGGTTATGCTGGTTACTATCACAGTTTCATAGAAAATTTTTCAAAAATTTCAGCACCAATACGTGTGTTAATTGGACATGTGGAATTTTAGTGGACTAATAAATGCAAGATTACTTTTGTAGATCTAAAAATTTGGTTTCAACAACTCTTGTGTTGTGAAGACCAAATTGTAGTCTACCATTCCATATATCATCAGACGCATCAGATACGATGATAGGATAAATTCTCAGACAAGAAGAGGATAAGAAGCTTTGCATAATTTATTACATTAGTAAAAATGTCACACCTACAAAGTTAAACTATATTGTGATAGAGAAAGAGTTTTTTTTCATCGTTAACACTATAAATACATTTCATCATTATATAACAAGATATCCAGTTATTTTGTACACTGAATTTTGCTATTCAATATTTAGGTAACAAACCTATTACCAATGGTAGAGTAATTCATTGGTTACTATTATTGCAGGAGTTTGACATTACTATAATGGATCGGCGAGGAAAAGAAAACCTTGTCGTAGATTTCTTATCAGGAATCCCATCTATGGCTGACCCTTTACCAATGGAAGACCAATTTTAGGATAAGCATTTGTTTGCTATGACCATCAAAATGTTGTGGTATGTTGAAGTTGCAAATTACCTGGTAGCTAGAAAGTTAACATCACAATTGTCATCCTGGGAAAATAAGCTTATTATCCATCAAAACACATGATTTTCATAGATGGATGGTTAACTCTTTCACACAGGGGTTGATCTTGAAATTTGCAGATATATTAGAGACAATGAAATTTATGACATCCTTAGGGCTTGTCATGATGAAACCTATGGAGGTCATTTTTTCGATCGAAGGAATAAACATAAGGTATTATAGATGGGTTATTTCTGGCACACGATATTTAAATATGCAAAGCAATATTTTCAGATCTACGTCAGTTTTCAAACAATGGTTCATCCCATTTAGGATAATGAAATTCCCCTTCATCGATAGATTGTATTGGAACCATTTGAAATATGGGTAATGGACTTTGTTGGTCCCCTTAATCCACCTTCAAATCAAAAGACATATATTTTAGTTTGTACAAACTATGTAACCAAATGGGTGGAAGTAGTAGCACTTTCAAGGGCCACAAAATAAGTAATTATCAATTTTCTATTTGAACTATTCATTTGATATAGGTTACCTCAAGAGCTTGTAAATGATGGGGTATCCCAGTTCACTTCTCACAAAATTTCTGCCATACTGCAAAAATACCATATCAGACACAAATTTACCTCTCCATACCACCCACAAGAAAATGGGGAGGTAGAAAGTACAAATAAAGTCTTATAGGTGATTTTAAATAAGACAATATTTGTCGTTACTAGGCATCCAATCTTTTTGAATCCCTATGTGCCTATCGTATAACTTGGCACAACACTACTAGCTATTCACCTTATTAGATCATTTTTGGTACGGAACCTATATTTTCAATCGGGTTTGAATTCAATACTCCCATAACTACTAAGGAAGTCAGACTGGACCTTACGAAGGCACACAAATAGCACCTACAACAACTCAACAAAGTGGATGAAATGCACCTTCTTTCCTTACAATGCACAACTATAGTCCAACAATAGAGAGCTAAATGGCACCATTGGCTGATAGAAAACAAAACCTTTCATAAAGGGGATTGGTTGTTGTTATATCAATATAGATTCCAAAACTTGCCAAGTAAACTTGAAATTAGATGGTTGGATCCTTGTAAAGTTACTGAAGTCTATGACAATGGAAAGGTGTGCCTCCCTATGATTGATAATTTTGGAATTTCTTTCCTTGCCAATGGGCACTGACTTCATCTATATGACCAACTACTTACACGAGAATATTTTCTTCATGAAATTAATAATGATGTGAATTTGCAGGTTGTAGTTGATCAAGGGAAATGTCCCACAGTCACAACCAGGAAGTTTTTTTTCAAAATACCTTTCATTCTATACATAATGTAATAATTTTTATCTTTTTATGGTATGTACATTTTTTTACTTTTGGAAAAAAATTTATGAAAATGTCATTGTTTCCTTAGTCATAGTTGTTATTTCCTTAATAACAACTGTTATTTCCTTAATCTCAATGGATGTTTCCTTAGTCACAACCATTGTTTCCTTAGTCACAGTTATTGCTTCCTTAGTCGCAGTTGTTGTTTCCTTAATTACAGTCGTTTTTCCCTTAATCACAGTTGTTGTTTCCTAAGTCACAGTACCAATCATTATACTTGTTGTTTCTTTAACAACAAATATTGTTTCCCTAGACGCGATTACTATTTCCGTAGTTTGTTAATATTTCTACTTCTTTAGGATAAGGAATATTTTAAGCCCTCTTTCAATATGATGGTTGGACAAATATTTTTCCTAATGATTATCATAGGAGGATGTTTTATAAGAAATCATTATTAGGATTATGAACTTCCTTAATTTTTTTTAACTCCCCTCATTTTGTAAGAAATATTTAGAGTGCTCATGATGCATTCCTTCTATCACCATTTAAGGAGCTTTATTTCAATCCAATTTTTAATGATTCTACGATCCTTTTGAAAAATAAGTTTTGGAGACAAAATTAGTGAGATAAAAAGTAATTATAATAATACTTTTTACACCATCCCTAACTCTTAAGGAGTTGATATGGGACCCCATTCACTAAGTAATATTTTATGATTAACAAAAATCATAACAAGAAAAGTGAAAATAAAACAAAGGATAGGAAGTCTCATCACGAGTTGACCTACCATGATCATAGGATCTAGCAGAGTGACATTACCACTTCTAGTCATGAAGCCAAGGTAATGGCCTTTGGTCTTTAGGTAAAAGAACAAGAGGTCTCATCACAAGCTAGATTGTTAACCTCATTAGCTCTAGTGAATGGCATTGTTATTAAATGGTTACCACTCCATAACAATGGCATTATGTACATGACTCATAAAAATAAAATAAAAAAGTTATGAATCTTTCATATTAAGTGGGATATTGAAATTTCAATGGGTTAAAAGGAAACCCTATCGAGGCTATGGACACCTACTGGCAGCAAAGAACATGTTGGTGGTATTAAAGTAAATTTAAATACTACAATTTAAGTTGGCTATTTTATCCCCTCAAAATTAATAAAGGAAGATAGTTAGATTTCTTATGGAATTTTATAAAACCCTCCTAGAAGGTGGAGATGTTAGTGGATCATGAGAGACTAATTATAATTTTTCATATTAGGGATATAAGTTTTTTAGAAATTCAGTATTCTAATCAATTTATTTTGTTTTTTGTTCTCTCTAATGATACTCCTTAGGCGAATATTGTTTCCACCAATTTATCATTCCTAAAAATATCTACATACCTTTACTTCACTCTCATACGGTATGTATTATAATAATCATCCTCATTATTACACCTCATGATTAGTAAATGGTTTAATGATTATCTTGCATGTTATGGTTGCTGAGTCCTTATATCTTGTGCAGTGTTACTATAGTTTGAATTATATTCTTTCCAGTTACAAAATTGCTTCTTGTTGAACAACCGACAATGTGTGGCCATTGGGTATGTTATGAACCCGTTCAATTATAGCCCATGGAGTAGGCTCAGAACATTTTGTACCAAGTAGGATGTTTATAATACTTCAAATGATTACAGGGCTTTGACAACGAAATAACATTGTAATTCATAAACAATTTGGATAATGGTGGAACAATGGTAAAAAACATACAGGTGCAGGTGAGTTAAGGTACAATAGCAGAAGTCACAAGTCTTTTGATAGAGGGAGAAAAATGGTATGAAATGCATAGTTCACTCCATAACGTAGCTCTCCTATTTTTAACACTGCTGAAGAGATGGTCATGAAAGGAAAGGGGTATAACCCTAATTCATTACCAAAGCCATGGAAAGAAGCAGAAGGTATCGTTCAATGGTATATTCTCTGTGATGTAAGGTACGATGTAGTGAGGGGACATCATATTAAAGTAATTGCACCTCTAAGGTGAAAGGTAACTGTCAGACCAGGAGGTAACTCCTTAAATCAAAACTCTATATTATTCATTTAGGTTTTTCATCAATATGCACAAGAGGGAGTGGCTATTCGATTCATCTCCTGATGAATCTCTATCTTCTCTATTATTTATTTACATTAATTACAATTGTACACCCAATTACTCTGATCAGGTGTCAACATTCCCCCCCCCCCTAATCTGAAGGAGTTGGTGAGTCCAAGCATCGTTTTGATCTTTAGCTCAAGTGCTTTTGTGAGATGTCTGCAATTTGCTCATTAGTGGAACAATGGCGGGAAATGGATTGTTTTGGCCTCAACATGATGTCGAATCAAATGATATTTAGTATTGATGTGCTTTGTTCGATCATGGAGCTTTGGGTTCTTGGCCAACTTTATTGTAGAGGTATTTTCAATCATGAGTGGAGTAGATTGTACTTGTTTTACCTGCAAACCTTAGAATTTTCCTAAGCCACACAATTTCTTTTGTTGCCTCAGCTGCTGCCACATATTCTGCATCTATTGTGGAATCTGCTAGAACTGATTATTTGTGTGATCTCCAGGAGACATCTCCTGATCCAAGACTCATAGCATAACCTGAAGTAGATACCCTAGTTTCTTTGTCTCCATCGAAGTATGAATCAGAGTATCCAATCAAGCTGAAGTCGCTCACCTGTGAATACTTGATTCCAAAGTCATGAGTTCCCTTCAAGTACTTTAGAACTCTTTTTGCAGCAGACCAATGTCCCTCACAAGGCTTTTGCATAAATCTGAAGAGGATTCCAACAACAAATAAAATGTCTGGTCTGATAGTAGTTAGGTAGTTAAGACTTCCTACAAGCTGTCTCTACTTTGTTGCATCCTCAAATTCTTTTCCTTCAATGGATGTGAGCTTTAAGTTTTGTTCCATTGGAGTAGTCATAGGGTTGCATTCAGTCATGCCAAACCTATTCAAGAGATCTCCAATGTACTTCTTTTGAGAAAAGAATATGGACTTCGGATGTTGAGTTACTTCAATACCAAGATAGTAATGAACATAGCCCAAATCAGTCATTTCAAAACCTTTCTTCAATTCCTTCTTTATGGATGCAATGTAGTTTTCACTGTTCCCCGTCATCAAAATATCACCTACATATACCCCAATATATACAACTGTTTTTCCAACCTTCTTGACAAACAAAGTTGCATCATCAAGATCACAATGTTTGAAATTGAGTTTCAGAAGATGCTCAATTAGTTTTTCATACTAGGCTCGTGGTGCTTGTTTGAGGCCATACAAGGATTTCACAAGTTTGCATACTTTATGTTCATGTCCTTTCACAGCAAATCCTTTAGGTTGGGACATAAAAACAGTGTCTTTTAGATCTACATTCAAGAAAGCAGTCTTTACATCAATTTGATGGACTTTCCAACCGTTCTGAGCTGCTAGGAAAAGAGTGTTTGGATGGTAAGCCCATTTTGCTGTGGGGGAAAAAGTCTCCTCATAATCAACCCCTTCCTTCTGTGCAAAATCTTTTTCCACAAGCTTGGCTTTGTGCTTGTCAAGTGAGCCATCAGCTTTATACTTGTTCTTGTAGACCCACTTGCAACCAATTGGTTTGGTTCAACAATTTAAACTTTGAAACGGGAACTATAAACTCAAAACGAGAAATCTGCCCAAAAACCCCGAAAAAACATGAAAAACAGTGCTAAAAACGAAAAGTGTGTATACTAGAATGATGGTTTTTTTTTAGGGTCAATTTTGAACATGTTTTAAAAATGGCAGTGAGAACTAATTTTTTGTGCAAAAATTGTGCAAAAAACAACCTACAAATGAAAAGTGCTAATAATGGAACGATGGATTTTTTTTTTAGGGTCAATTTCCAACATTTTAAAAAAATGCCTATAAAACCGAATTTTCATATGCAAAAATTGTGCAAAAAACACCCTCAAAACGAGAAGTGTTGATGCTGGAATAACATTTTTTTTTGGGTAAATTTTCAACATTTTGAAATAATGGTGTAAAAAAATTTGTTATGACTCCAAAAAACATTAAAATTTCAAAAAAATAATGAAAACATAAAATTAAAAATAA
>APFE031056910.1:225367-276820 GCA_000404065.3 Pinus taeda | reverse complement strand
GCCTCTGAAATATCTTCGTCTTCCTCTTTGACCACCTATTCCTCTGGAGGAATCTTAGGCAAGATTCTTTTCTTTATGAGCAAGGCACACATCCTCTTCAGAAGATTCAGGGGCTATTTTCTTTCCAAAAGCTTTCTCTCTTTCAGCAATTTTTTTCACAAGGGATTCAAAGGTAATATCTTTGAGATTTCCATTTGCTTGGAATGAATCAAGATAATTGGAGTAAGTAGGATAAAGTGCCTTGAGAAATGCAATCAGAGGAATATCCAAATCAACATTAGTGACTTTGATAGCATGCATTATAGATTTTACTTCTGATGCAAGAGCAAGAGGACCATTATTTTGTAATTCAAGGGTGAAGAGTTTAATCATGAGTTGAACAACTTCAAGTGCAGAGTGTGAGTCATAGAGTTCCTTCAGCTTTTGTAAGGCTTCGAATGCATTTGAAAATGGAAAAATATGTCGACTCACCTCTTCACTTACTGATGCTACAATCAATGCATAGGCTTTGTTGTTCTTATTTTCCCAAATGGCGAGCTCCTTGTTTGAGGTAGGCTGGACTGGTTCTTGGTCTCCTTCTCCAACACACACTCCTTTCCATAGCTCATTAAAAATGATAGTGTGTTTGATTTTCTGCAACCATTCAGGATAATCCTTCTTTCCATTGAGAACTACTCCCACAATAGATATAATTGAATGCATTGTAAAATCAGAGTCTGACTTGAGCTGTAGTTCTTTTGTTGCTGTGTATGGCAGGGATGAATGACGGAGATGAGTGGTGGAGATGAGTGGCAGAGATGAATCAGCGGAGATGAGTGGCTGAGGGCTGTCGATGGTAAGCGATCAACGGTTATCACAAGTAAAACAAGTCGGGTCGATAACCACGACTTAAAGGTGGATTTTAGGTTACAAGTGGGATTTCAGGCGGATAAAAAATGGTAAGTGGTATTTAGTGGAGAGTGCCCGATTCCATTCAACAGTGGACACGATGCATCTAGAGGAAAGAAAAAAACCGCTCATTTTAGGTGGGTAACTCTCATGCAACTAATGCACTCAAAATCGCTATAAACCGTCGGATTTTGAGGTGATGATCAACAGTGGAGATTAAAAGGAACCTTTCAGGCGAGTAACCACCGTGCAAGTGGTCCTCCCCAAAATCAATGTCAGCCGTCAGATCTGGAGATTGAGATCGATGGTGGAGAATGAGCCTGATAAAGTGAAACCTCGGGAACTGTGTTTGAGCGGGTTACGTCATGACCATTGAAGGGTATGATGACATTGCAAACATGTAGTGGTATTGATCGGGGCAAACAGATAGACAATATGCGATTAAAAGTGGACCCAACAATATTTATATATGCGGGTTCATAACATTTGAGATCCGACCTAAGGGAGGAAATCCAAGTCACTACAGCACCTTCGGCTTCAATGTGCCATTCGACTCAACAACAATGAATGAGATTTCATAGGGTTTTGACAGAGATGTCAGCTTGCAAAATATGAAAAACAAAGGCAAAATAGAATAGGAGTTACAAAGTAAAAGGGAAGCCAAAAAAATGGCGTTGGCTCTGATACCATGTCAAACCAGGAGGTAACTCCTCAAATCAAAACTTTATATTATTCATTCAGGTTGTTCATCATTATATACAAGAGGGAGTGATTGTTTGGTTCATCTCTCGATGACTCTCTATCTTCTCTATTACTTATTTACATTAATTATAGTTGTACACCTAATCCCTCTGATTAGGTGTCAATAGTAACCCTAAACCTTCCTTATTTCCTCAATTCATTGTTGCATGAAACTACTGCTAGGCTAATAAGATCCAAATACCAAGTCTTGGTCATTAGTCATCACAGGATTATCAAATTAATAGTTGTAAGAAGTTTGAGTCAAGCACAATAGAGATAGCAAGGATTCCTAGGAAACCTTGACATTAGCCAAAGCATTCCTTTGGAAAATGAAACTTTGATGATAGAATATACCCCATAAGAAACTACAAAAACTTCAAATCCTCAAAAACTTAGTAAAGTAGAGAAAAGAATGCGTCTACTTTAGCCTCGCTACCTAAGAAAAGGAGAAGGTCAACTAGGTTAATCAAGTTACAACAAGGTCAAATTTCTTTTGATCCCCTTGACCAGTTACCAGAAGAAAATTTTAACTCAAGAATTCTCCAATGTCGAGGGGACACAGCAAGAAACCCTTGGAGAAATTTTGGCTCAAGACTCATTGGCCCCAGAATAGACAAAACAAGAAATGGAAGTAGCTCGATCATTAAAAGGGTTGGAGAACTTATTGGAAAATGTGCGTTGGGCCTCTGTTTTGCCTTGCTTTATGTCACCTTTTATTCGAAATCACTCATGATTTTGTCTAGCTTGACTAGTCATTGTCATAGTTTTGTGCATTCTCGGAGATAATAAGTAAGTATTTGCTATTCCTTTGCTTTAGTGAGATTTAAACATTAAAGGCATATTTAATAATAGATTGTGTGTTTGCAGGTTTACAAAGTTGGTTATATGCTTATTCTGATAGAGGCAAAGTTCCTACACCACACATTCTTGCACTAGTACCAGAAGGATTCCTGCAGAACACATTCCTGCACCAACAATGCAAATTAATAAGTTTGCTCAAAATCCGCATAATTTCTAAATGGCCAAGTTTGACCTCGGTTTTTATGAAAATGGAAGTGAATTATGGAAATATGAGCAAATGAGTTTTTCAAAAATATAACCAATTACCCATAACCAAAACGATTTCCTAAGATTCAAAGTATTCCAAAAGTTACAAACAGGTATTTGATGCACTTTTATAAAAAAAAACTATTTTTTCTAGATTTCTAGAAAACACAGTCAACAAGTTTCCAGACTGCCAACTTCCGCCTTGGTTTTTATACAGATGAATGTAAATAAAAAAATTCCATGACATGGGTTTTTTTCCCAATATAGGAAATTGAGTAACACGCAAGCCGTTTTCCAAAATACGTAATGGTTGAGGAGATATGAAGGGTGCTCTAGAGGCAGTTTGTTAAAGTTACCAAATTTTCCAGAATTCTAGAACCCAGAATTGGAAAATTCGTATCAAATCTTCATTCTTTTAATAGCGGAATGGTTTTACTATTATACTATGTAATTAGAATTGGTTAGGATTCAATCCCCATATTCCTTGCAAAGGAACAACTTGTTTAATCATTATGAAATATTATAAAAGGAGAAATGATGCACATAGAAAGGAGGACGGTGGAGGAGTGACGCTACAGCAATGTTGTTTTGTTTTGCTGGTATCGCCCAAATCTGGCTGGACTTTGTAATTCATCATGTATTTTCCCTTATGATTTAATAAGAAAGGGAGCTCCGCCTTATGTTCATAAATCATGTTTTCCTTATGTTTGACAACTGATGAATTGATATAGTGCTGAGCAGCGTTTCTATTTGAAAGGAAAACATGCTGGTTAGCTAGGGCCCAGCCAACCCATCATGTTCTCCCTATTTTCTGTTCTTGTAATTTATGTTTTAAACTACCAAGTGTGATTTAATTTACAGCATCTGAATTTTTGTTTGAGTGAAAGCAAATCTACAGTGTGAAGTAGTTAAATTTCCTTTCCCTGCATCTGATTTTGGATTGGTTTTCCCTGCCTAGTCTGAGTAGGAGAAATTACCTGCACTAGTGCACATTGGTGTGCTATTCACTTTCTACACATTTGGGTTGGTTTTCCCCACCTGGTCTGAGCAGGAGAAATTACCTGCACTAGTTCACATTGGTGTGCTATTCACTTTCTACATGTTTGGATTGGTTTTCCCTTCCTAGTCTAAGCAGGAGAAATTGCCTACACCAATGCACGTTGGTGTGTTATTCACTTTCTACACATTTGCATTGGTTTCCCCACCTAGTCTGAGTAGGAGAAATTACCTGCACCAGTGCATGTTGGTGTGCTATTCACTTTCTGCAAGTTTGTTTGCTTTGGTTTTCCTGCCTGGTTTAAAATAGAAGAACTGAACCTGCACCAGTGCAGGATTGTGCACTGCAACAAGCCTTTTTATTTTACTACTAACAACTTTCTTGCTTTCACTAATATTTCATGACAGGATAAATTATAAAAATTGTTTCTCTATTTTTTGAACTTTGATAAACTCAGAAACATTCATCTTTTTGATCTGCAATTTGGCTTCATAACACTTGCAGTAATTAAGCATTGATTTCAAGAATTAAAAGTTAAAGTGTAAGAAGCTCTGATCTAGTACAAGAACCAGTTTCTTGTTACTGGATCTGAGTGCTTTGGACTTGAGAAAGTTCAAGCCCTTGCACTAAGAAAAAACGTTTTTAGTACAGACATCATTTTACACCTTCTGCATAAATCGTTGTTCCTCCACTAGTGCAAGATTGATTCTTGTGAGCAAGACATGTTTACATAAGCAGGTTTGAAGGGCCCATCTGTTGAGACTTGTAAAATGTCTCTGCTAAAGAAAAACACACTCAGTAGTTAATCAATAGTCAGCTAGAGTGATTGCTCCTTTATTTCTAAATCTCTTTTGCAAATGCATTCTTTCTTGTTCCAACACTAGATTACTTTGATGATTCAGTTAGCTTTTACTCTTTCGATTCTACAAGATTTTATTTAAAGTAGGAATTTCTATCAGGAAAATTCATACCATCTCTAGCATTGCCTGTGCTTCATCTCTAACTTTACGAATCCCCCAGGTTGACAATTAAGTGTTCAGGAGTTTTCTTAAGTGCAATTCTTGCACCCAACTTTTTGGCGTCATTGCCGGGGAGGCGATTTGATTTGGTAAGAATTTTCTGTTGATGCAATAGGGGTAAGTCTGCCTTTATCTTTTTTATTTTTTATGCAAGTGTGGTGAGCTTTATTTCAGCCAATAACTTTTAAAATAAATTATCTTCAGATCCAAATCTTTAACGTTATATCATTTTTGGGGTGTTGTAAGAACCCCCGTTACTAATATGTGCGTGGAGACAGGGACTCTTAATCAACTAGATGGACTTAAAGATGATAACAAGTATGAAGGTTCTCTCTCAAGCCCTAGCAGTTATTGGGATCTTGATCTCTACCTCTTAGGAAGAAAACTTCTTGTCAATAGTCAAGGACTTGTCCATTTCTCCACCATCAAAAGAGGATCTAGAAGTCTCTTTTGAGGAGACAAATGAATCATGCACTATAATCAACGAAGGATATCCATCGGAACCTGAGAACAAAAAGTTCTTGACATGTCTATCAACAGATCTAGAATGTAATCAAGAGACTACTCATCCTATGGAGAACAATCAACATGACATCGAAGAAGAGGATGAGCAGTATGGGCCAAATCAAGAAATGGACCAAGAATACCATGATCATATCGAACATTGGTTCCGAACAATGATTCAAGCGAGGGAGTATTCTTCTCTTTTAAAACTCTTGTTGTCATATCAAGTACGTTGGTTGGTTCTTCATGCTCATGTACACTTACAAGTTTGGTTCCGAACAATGACTCAAGCGAGGGAGTATTCTTCTCTTTTAAAACTCTTGTTGTCATATCAAGTACGTTGGTTGGTTCTTCATGCTCATGTACACTTACAAGTTTGTATGATAAATTTGAGCATGAATATATATTGTCACTTGATCCGCACATGGCTTCATTGGAAGTACTCCTATACATAAAAGGAAGTCTTCTACCTCTTAGGTAAAGTAGGGTAGGTGAATAAAGCCATTAAGATGCTATTAGGGTTTTTGATTTTTAAAGTGTAGTCAGTAAAACTACTTTTGATCCGCATTGGTTGTTAACACACACATTTGTGACACATCTTGTTGAGTATGATTCACTCTAATACCTCATCATTTTTCAAAGTAACCATGACTAATCACTCTAAGAAGTTGTCATCTTATATATATATATATATATATAATTTTAGTTTCCCTTAGAAGGTACTATTGGAAACCCCCTATGGAGGACCACTCTTGTTAAGATCATAATAAGCTATTCATGAGAACACTAGCATTCTTAATTCAAGGAGTCTTTTATTCATTATCTGGGATATCTTTAATAAGTCTTTGGGGCAGAGGAACTAGTCAGTAATGATTAGTCATTAAAAGCTTTTCACGCCATCCCGTACTCTTAAGGAGTAGATCCATCTCCCCACTTATTACGTAACCTTTTAGGTTAATCATAATCAGAGAATATAAAATAGTTAGGCGAGGATAGGAGGTCTCGTAATGATCCAACCTACCACGATCATGAGACCTAGCATGCATGACATTACCACTTCTGGTCACCAAGCCAAAGTAATGGCTTTCAACCGAAAAGTTGGAAGACATGAGGTCTCATCACGAGCTGACCTGTTCATTCATGTTACTTCTTGTGAGTGGCACTACCATTAGTTGGTTACCAAGCCAAGACAGTGGCCTTCATCTAAAATTAAAATAAGATAACTTTGAATCCATGCCTAGTAAGTGGGACACAGACATTTCGATGGGTCAAAAGACACCCCTGCCGAGGTTATGGACACCTGCAGGTAGCAGGGCTATGTTTGTGGTATTAAAATTAATTGCATACTATGATTTGCTTGGCTATCTTTCTCTTCCCCTAAACTTATCCTTTTTCTTGGACAATGGTTTTAAAGATGATTTGAATATGATGCTTTGAGTTATATCTTTCCAAAATCAAGAATTTTTAAGGATGTGGTACCCTTAGTAAAGGTTATTCTTTGTGCTATATTAAGAGGAAATTTAGTTTGAATCCAGATGACAACAGAATTTAGAGTGTTCAATAAAGAGGTTGCTAATTGGTATCATAAATCATTTTGACTTTCATGGTATTTAGAGTGATGAATTACTCAATGATGACTGCTCACAAGATGCTAGTTGGCAACAATGTGTATTGATGGTGGTTGCCTCTAAATATGCGCTGCATAATCTAGGTACAAGATTGCTATAATAGGTGCATGAACTTATGGTAGTTATTTTGAGATTGCACCTTTTCAACAAAATTTGATTTTCATTATAAGACTTTGGGCAGAAACAAAACAAGGAATTCATTTGGGACAAGGTAACGGGTATGTACCATGCTCTCTTGTCTATAATTTCTACTTTTTGTACTACTTGCACCAATGCAATAATGTTGTAATATACAGTAGTGCAAGTAGAAGAGTGCTAGCAAAGCAGCACAATTTAGGCGGTGTAAGCATATCAATGGAAGCACGCACCATCCTTGCAATTTGATTGTAGTTCTTGTGATAGATTTTCTTGAAGTTAGTATAAATAATCAAAGAGTCCAACAAACACTTTGTTCTTGGAAACAAGCTTTATCTAGAGTAGGAAATGTGATCACATAGAATTGCAGGAAACATCATTACGAATGCCCATAAATGTTTTTAATCTTGCTTTTTGCATGGGAGCAACAACGTGACAATTGATTTCCTTGCATGAGGACATGCAAGAAGGTCAACATGGGGGGATGTTGGGCCTCTATTTTGCCTTGCTTTATATCACCTTTTACTCGAAATCACTCATGCTTTTGTCTATCTTGACTAGTCATTGTCATAGTTTTGTGCATTCTTGGAGATAATAAGTAAGTATTTGTTATTCCTTTGCTTTAATGAGATTTAAACATTAAAGGCATATTTAATAATAGATTGTGTGTTTGCAAGTTTACAAAGTTGGTTATATGCTTATTTTGATAGAGGCGAAGTTCCTGCACCACACATTCTTGCACTAGTACCGGAAGGATTCCTGCAGAACACATTCCTGCACTAGCATTGCAAATTAATAAGTTTGCTCAAATAATTTCTAAATGGCCAAGTTTTACCTCGCTTTTTATGCAAATGGAAGTGAATTATGGAAATCCGAGCAAATGGGTTTTTCAAAAATACAAATAATTATCCATAACCAAAACTGTTTCCTGAGATTCAAAGTATTCCAAAAGTTATGAGCAGGTCTTTGAAGCACTTTTATGAAAAAGATTGTTTTTTCCAGAACTCTAGAAAACATAGTCAACAAGTTTCCGGACTGTCAACTTCCGCCTCGATTTTTATACAGATGAAGGTAAATAAAGAAATTCTGTGACATGGATTTTTTTCCCAGTATAGGAAATTGAGTAAGATGCAGGCCGTTATCCAAAATACGTAATGGTTGAGGAGATATGAAGAGCGCTCTAGAGGTAGTTTGTTAAAATTACCAAATTTTCCAGAATTCTAGAAAAATCCCAGAATTGGAAAATTCATATTAAATCTTCATTCTTTTAATAGGGGAACGATTGTACTGTTATAGTATGTAATTATAATTGGTTAGGATTAATTCCCCATATTCCTTGCAAAGGAACAACTTGTTTAATCATTATGAAAGATTATAAAAGGAGAAATGATGCATGTAGAAAGGACAGTGGAGGAGCGACGCTACAACAGTGTTGTTTTGTTTTGCTGGTATCGCCCAAATCTAGGATTGACTCTATAATTCATCATGTATTTTCATTTATGATTTAATAAGAAAGGGAGCTCTGCCTTATGTTCATAAATCATGTTTTCCTTATGTTTGACAGCTGATAAATTGATATAGTGCTAAGCAACATTTCTATTTGAAAGGGAAACGTGCTGGTTGGCTAGGGCCCAACCAACCTAGCACGTTCTTCTTATTTTCTGTTCTTGTAATTTATGTTTTAAAATGCCAAGTGTGATTTAATTTACAACATCTGAATTTATGTTTAAGTGAAAGTAGATCTACAGTGTGAAGTAGTTAACTTTCCTTTCCTTGCATTTGATTTTGGATTGGTTTTCCCCTCCTGGTCTAAGCAAGAGAAATTACCTGCACCAATGCACGGTGGTGTGCTATTCACTTTCTACACGTTTGGATTGGTTTTCCTCGCCCGGTCTGAGCAGGAGAAATTACCTACACCAGTGCACGTTAGTGTGCTATTCACTTTCTGCACGTTTGGATTGGTTTTCCCCACCTGGTCTGAGTAGGAGAAATTACCTGCACCAGTGCATGTTGGTGTGCTTTTCACTTTCTGCACGTTTGGATTGGTTTTCCCCGCCTGGTCTGAGCAGGAGAAATTACCTGCACCAGTGCACATTGGTGTGCTACTCACTTTCTGCAAGTTTGTTTGCTTTGGTTTTCCTGCCTGGTTTAAAATAGAAGAATTGAACCTGCACCAGTACAAGATTGTGCGATGCAGCAAGCCTTTTTAGTTTACTTCTAACAACTTTCTTGCTTTCACTAATATTTCATGACAGGATAAATTATAAAGATTGTTTCTCTATTTTTTGTACTTTGATAAACTCAGAAACATTTATCTTTTTGGTATGCAATTTGGCTTCATAACACTTGCAGTAATTAAGCATTGATTTCAAGAATTAAAAGTTAAAGTGTAAGAAGCTCTGATCCAGTACAAGAATTAGTTTCTTGTTACTGGATCTGAGTGCTTTGGACTTGAGAAAGTTCAAGCCCTTGCACGAAGAAAAAATTCTTTTAGTACATACATCATTTTACACCTTTTGCATAAATTGTTGTTCCTGCACTAGTGCAAGATCGATTCTTGCGAGAAGGACATCTTTACATAAGTAGTTTTGAAGAGCCCATTTGTTGAGACTGCTAAAGTGTCTCTGCTAAAGAAAAACACACTCAGTAGTTAATCAATAGTCAACTAGAGTGATTGCTCCTTTAGTTCTAAATCTCTTTTGCAAATGCATTTTTTCTTGTTCCAGCACTAGATTACTTTGATGATTCAGTTAGCTTTTACTCTTTCGATTCTACAAGATTTTCTTTAAAGTAGGAATTTCTATCAAGAAAATTCATACCATCTCTGGCATTTCCTATGCTTCGTCTCTAAGTTTACGAATCCCCCAGGTTGACAATTAAGCGTTGAGGATTTTGCTTAAGTGCAATTCCTACACCCAACAATGTGAATTTATGAGAAGAAATGATTATTCTAATAGAAGAATCTATAGCTCATATAGAAAACCCTTTTGACCAAAAGACTTCACTTAATTCGCTAGTTGTAACCTTCCCCATAAATTCTTTAGTTATTTCCATTCTGGAATCATCGGGTAACCCTGAAGTTGATTCCTTCCAGGAGAATTATGAAGACTATGTCACTAACATATTGGATCCCTCCTCTTTGGAAGAGAAAACTCTACAGTTTCCCCTTGAAGATTTGACTAGTGAAGGTCAAGATGGCAATACTAATTTTCCAGTTGGACCTCAAATTAATCCTCTTGTCGATGACTTCTTGAAATTTTTAGTTGATACAATACCAATGGAAGTCAAAAATTCATTCATTGGCCCTTTGACAGTTGAATATATTCAGGAGGTTACTATTGGAAAGCCTGAGATGATAATTAATTTTTCCTTCCCTTTTTCCCTAGCATCTTTGGCTCAAAAAATTGTTCAAAAGAGTAGAATCACAAGAGTTGTGAGAGACAAAGAAAAAGGAAAGCTCCATAAAGAAGTTGATATATTAAAAAAAGAAAACAAGATATTTCAAAGGAAGGTACGAAAATTGGAAAAATGGTTACAGGGAAGTAAGAAGCCTCATAAGGGTCATTTGAAGAGGCTAAAAGGAAGATAGAAACTTACGAGACTAAAACCTAGACTGAGCTCACACCTATCTCCATCAAAATAACTTTCTAGAAAGATCTTGCACTTGTTGCTACTGATGTAGGAACTCAGACCAATTCTGAGATACAAACGATTGATGATCCTTCTATTCTCATTGAACTAGAAACTCAAACAGATCCACTATTTTTCCTTATTGAAAGAGGTGTATAAGAAAAGTTTCAACCTCTTTATAATCCCTTAATTTTAGAGGCTACCATTAAGGTATTGAATAAAACCATAGAAGGACAACATGAGATTATAGTGAGATAACAAAGAGAAGTGGTTCCTCAGAAGGAGCACGATGAATTGCTTCAACGATTTAAGGCAATGGAAACAACAAAAGATGAAAATTATTCACAACTGAGAGCATATGAGAAGAAAATATAGGATTTAAAGGATCACCTTAATAATGGTACATAGAAAACAAAGGAAATATGCTCCATTTATTCATATGCCTTGGCATGTAGCTCCCCAACCTAAAATTATGCCTTATTTTTACTCGAGGAATACTTGTTTCTCAAAATCAAAGTTGTATAGTATGGGAAACCATATGAATTCAAAGATGTCCTCGATTTTATCACTACTTTCCATAAATAGGATGAGCACAAAAAGTGCCTCCTATGTGAACTATATATGCACATTTTCTTTTTGGAGGAAGATGTGAATGAAAATATTGTTCCATTTATTGGAGACATTCAGTTCTAGGCCTTCATATCATTTATATGAAACCAGGTGAAATGGGAAAAATCCTACCACACCTTCTAGAGGAGAGAGAATGGTCTTGATATTTGGGTCAGAGGAGAGCCTCAAAACCCTTTTTGTACACTTATTCATCATGGTATATTCATAGAAAAACCTGGTGTTACTGCTATGCTTGTACAAATTCATAATGATGTCTTACATTCAGGTTTGGAATACATGGGATATATCAAAGATGAGGCTCCTCATGGAGCCAAAGTTATATAGTAGGAATCATCTAATGAAATAAAAAATAGAGAACCCTTTGGCTTCCATAACTTTTAGTATGCCATGATTAGAGTACAATATTATGTTCACCTAGGGTTGAAAAAATGTATCAATTGTATAGGGTGCAGGTACAAATGTCCCATGATCTAGTGCCCTCATTCTTATTATAAATATGACTATGATTTATTAGAGGCATGCAAGTATGTTGTCTTTTAGGAACTCAAAAGTAGGAATGGATTCAAACATAGAGGATAAGAGTCATATGAAGCTTACTCCTTAACTTCCTTGCATGTTAATCATTTGTTTGCATGACATGATGAAAAAAGGTCAGTTGGGGGGTGATGTTGGGCCTCATAATTGTTATAATTTCCTTACCTTATTTCATAGTTCTTATATTATTTTCCTAAT
This sequence comes from Pinus taeda, assembly GCA_000404065.3. Lineage (NCBI taxonomy): Eukaryota > Viridiplantae > Streptophyta > Pinopsida > Pinales > Pinaceae > Pinus > Pinus taeda. The sequence goes on along the minus strand of APFE031056910.1, from coordinate 264,869 downwards.
TATTTCTTGCATTTAGGACATGATAATATATGTAATATGGATTCTATAATCATTTAATGTATTTGTATTATTATATTGCCTCTATTAACTGACTCAATCACAAAAGCATTATTTACTCATGGCTAGATACTTATTTTGAACAAGAATCTATTGATGAGTTGGCACTTCATGTTGTTCCTTGGATTGCTATTAGAATATTAGATAGCTTGATGTTGTTGATCCTTGTTTTGAGAAAATCAGTTAAGGATAGGCTTATGGCTTGGTTATCCATAAATATTAATATTTTTTGTAACTTAAAATGAGCATCCTGAGAATCTTTAGATTCTTAAGATTGCACTTTATCAAAAATAGATTTATTGTTCTTATATTCTACGGTCATAGTATAAAGACTAGGAATTGAGCCTCGAGAGAGGTTGTTCAGTTGTAATATTTTTAACATAAGTCATGAACCTGAGATGAAATTGATTGTAATTGATCCTCTGTAATTTAATGAAAGATTTTATTATCCAGAGTTAATTTGTTGTGTTGATTCTTTTTACAAGGAAGTTCAATTCCAATGGTTTGGGCCCAATCCTGGAAGGAACATTGTCTTCATTTGTATAATTATATTTTTCTTTTTTTCTTTTTCTTTAGTTATTTATTAGCTTAGTCATTCTCAATTTACAATTTTCGGTTAGTCAAGTGATTGTCAAATTGCATGTTATGGTTTAAATAGAAATTATAGTTGGTTATTCCAGAGTGGATTTACATTAGCTAATTCATTTGGGATTGATATTACTTTATTGGCATTTCTTGTAGATAATCATATGATAATTATTTGCATTTCTTAAGTACATTTATATAGTTTTCTTTCTCTCATTTTATAGTTGTTATTCCTTAGGTAACAAGTCAATGTTTAATAGTTTTCCTTTGTTGTTTCTTGCAAAAAATATTTAGGATATGATGCTTTGAACTGTTTGGTTTAGTTAGAAGTAGGAGTTCTTAATTGTGTTATGGGTTGGTTCCTTTACCATTGAATTTTCACTTTCTATTAGGATAATATTGATTAGTCATACTGACATTTCTCTTGCATAAACTGTGAATATAACCTTGAAATAGAAAGTTGAGACCTTGTGTTGACAATCTAAAGTGCAATACTTAGTTGGTCCTTTAGGAACAATTAATTGGCTTAAAATCTACATCAAGAAAGGATGCAAACCTGTGCACCAAACCCAGAGGAGGATGAATATCACCCTTAAGGACATTGTAAAAGAAGAACTACAAAAATTGTTGGATGCATGGTTCATATACCCCATTTCAGACAGTGAGTGGGTGTCCCCTCTTGTCAAATCCCCAAGAAGAATGGGAAGTGGAGGATTTGTGTTTATTATATAGAGATTAACTAGGCTACAAAGAAGGACCATTTTCTTATGCCTCTAATTGAATTAGTCCTAGATGGCCATGCACAGAAGATATTTTTTCCTTCCTAAATGGATTTAGTGGGTACTACCAAATACATATCAGCCCTAAAGACCAAGACAATACCACATTCACATGTCCTTGGGGTACCTTTTCTTATAGAGTCCTTCCAGTCGGTTTATGTAATGCTTGTGCCACCTTCCATAGGGAAGCCCTGAGTATCTTTGTTGACCTCGTTCATGACACTGTTGAGATATACAAGGATGAATTCACTCCTTATGGATGCGACTTTAGGGAATTTTTTTCCAATCTATGTAAAGTATTAAAGAAATGCATTAAGATGAATCTTTCATTAATTCTTAGGAAGTGTGAGTTTTTTATGAATGCAGGGATTGTCTTAGACCATTCCATATCTAAGGAAGGGATACAGGTTGACCCCAACAAAGTCTTTATCGTTAAAAGTATCCTTGCCCCTTAAAAACAAAGGGATGTTAAAATCTTCCTTGGATTGGGTGGGTATTATAGAAGGTTCATTAACAACTTTACTAAATTGGGTTCACCTTTGTTTGGATTACTGGCTAAAGTCTCAGACTTTTGTTAGATATAAAAATCTCAAGAAACCTTTGAAGTACTAAGGGAGAAGTTGACCACTACACCCATCCTTAGGGGTTAAAATTAGGCATTTCCTTTGCATATCCACACAAATGCATTAGATAAATTTGTAGGAGAAGCCTTAGGACAAGTGGAAGAAAAATTGCACTATTATATATATTTCATTAGTAAGAACCTTTCTAAGGTTGAACTTAACTATATAGTCATTGAAAAAGAACTCTTGGTTGTGGTTCACTCATTGAATAAGTTTAGGCACTATATCACTGGATATCAAACTTTTGTTCACACTCATCATGTAGCCATTGAGTATTTAGTGAATAAACATTATCTCAATGCCAAAATCATTAGATGGTTGTTACTATTGCAACAATTTGACTTAAATATTGTTGAAAAACCACGGAAAGAGAATGTGGTTGCAGTTTTTTTGTCAAGACTAACCTTGCCTGCAAGAAGTGAGGAGATGCTATATGCTCAACTTCCAAATGAACACCTTTTTGACATCTTAGTTTTATTTCCTTAGTTTTTTTATATAGATAATTAGTTGGTTGTTGGTAGGTTCCCTCCTAATATATCCTCCAAGGAGAAGAGAAAGATTGTTAGAAAGAGTTCCCCTTTTAATTAGGTTGGGGGAAATCTTTTCAATTTCGTACCAAATCTGATTTTGAGAAGTTGTGTGCAGGAAGAGGAGGTTTTTGAAATCCTCTTAGCATGCCATGATGGACCTCACGGGGTCCACTTTTCTTCTAGGAGGACAACCTTGAAATTTCTACAAGTTGGTTGCTACTTTCCTACTCTACATCAAGATGCAAGAAGGTACACACTAGGTATGATCAATGCAAGAGGATGGGAAAGTCCACATCCAAGGATGAAAGAGCCCTAGATAAGTCTTGACCAATTTTTTTAGCAACAATAAAAAGGATTGGGAAGAACGACTTGTAAAGGCCACTTGGGCCTACAACAACACCTAGAAAACCAACATTAGATTTACCCCATTTGAGTGGGTCTATGGAAACAAGGCCCTACTCTCCATTGATTTTGAATATAATACCCTAACGATGGCAACTCAATTAGAGAGAAACCTCACGACAGCCTAGCATGAAAGGCTACTCCATGTTAATGGTTTGGATGAGCTTTTATTACAAGCTCTCCTACACATTGAGGTAGGCTAACTATAGAGGAAGATTTGGAATGATAAAAACATTAGGGAGAGATATTTTCAAGAGGGTGACTCGGTCATCATGTATGATTCATTATTCAAGGGTTTCAAAGGGAAGTTGAAAAATGGTGGTTGGGCCCCTATTTAGTGGAATAGTGTTATGAAAATGGGTTTGTCCAAATCAGAACAATTGATGAGGGAGGTATTACACTTTTTAATGGCTACCGATTGAATATTTACAAGAAGCCTATGTCAAAGGAGGATTTTAATAGTTTAGTAAGAAAGGAGATGAATGTGATTAGGGGACTCACAACCCTTAGTTCATCGAGTCTCTGATAAAAAAAAACAAAAGAGAGAGAGAGAGAGAGAAAATAAAGGCCTAGCAAAAATCCTCATGAGGCACCTAAGGCCAACTCTAGGGTTGAAAAACTCCCTCAAGTAGCCCAAGAGAGAAAAATCAAGAATGAAAGGATAAAAATATCCCTAAGGGAAAACCTCATTTGATGCACCTGGGAAGAACTACAGTTTGAAAACATCTTGGAAGGCAACTCACAGGTCTTTAAGATATATATATATATATATAGATAGATAGAGAGAGAGAGAGAGAGAGAGAGCACACAAAGGTCAAAGAGTCCTTACATCAATTCTTCAAGAGAGAGAGAGAGAGAGAGAGAGAGAGAGAGAGAGAGAGAGAGAGAGAGATGAGCACACAAAGGTCAAAGAATCCTTACATCAATTCTTCTAAAAAAATTCTTTTGCAGGATTCTAGATAGTCAAAGTGACACTAGTCCACATCCCATTTCCCCATCTCCCAACCTAGCCCCTGCATTTCCTCCATCATGTCACCCATATGTGACACTAGTTGAAGGAAAAGATTCCACATCCCATTTCCCCATCTCCCAACCTAACCCCTGCATTTCCTCCATCATGTCACCCATATCCCTACATCCCTTCATCACTAAGCAAGAATCTACACTCAATTTTGCCTCGATACTACAGTGCTATAGGATTGCCTTCAACTGCTACAAGATTGCCTGAACTGCTATGGGATAGATCAAAAGCACTAGAGGATTTGGATTTTCCTAGGGAAAGGGGTAAAAACTCATGTTTCCCTTTGGGAAGTGTTAGGAAAGGTTCATTAAGCCTCCTTCACATCTCACCCACACCATTTAACCAATTTTCTTCCCAAAATTCCACCTTTGTTCACAAAAAAACCACATTCTCACCCCTTCTTCACAAGCTTTCACCATCATCAGAATTTCCAATCCTTGTCTATAAGCTCACCATGTATTATCCAAGCCACTAGGTGCATTTCATGAAGATAGTTGTGGTTTTGGAAGGGGATGTGTGACTACTACAAAAAAGAAACCAATCCTATAACAACCTGCACAAACCATGCAGAACCAAAAGAAAAGAAATTTTGATGTTCTAGAATGAAGATTTGACCACCCTTAAGCATCAAGAGGCCATCCTTGAGATTTAAAGAAGAAACACCATCATTGGGAGGTAGCTACAAGGTCACTAACCCACTCCAACATCAAAAAATCAAACACTAGAAGAAGATACATTAAGAGAGAGTTCATCATTTAAATACCTATAAAAAAGAATCATCAAATTATTTTGTTCAAAGGACTACCCATGCGCAAGAAAAAGTATGAAAGAGAGCACCCTGAGAGAGTAGTTGATTGACCATTGGTTCAACAGCAACATTCATGCATCTATAGCAACTCGACATTACAGGTAGGATCATGTATGACACCTCTTCCCTGTGTGCATAGTGGTTAAAAAAAAAATCATTGAATGAGGATAGAGTTTTTATGGGTTGTAGGCGGCCAGTAAACTTGGCCACCTTTGAATAGTAAAAGTGTATTCTATTCAGCCACCCATGAAATATGGAAAATTCAAAGCGAAGAGGGTGATAATTACAAGTAGTTGGTACAATGGATAAAAGAGGAAATATGTATAGGGGCCATATCACCAAGTGTGTTGAGCCCACTACCATAAAAAGGAATAAAAGATTCATTTGTATCAATGATAATTCCCATAAAAGTTAGAGAGGCTCATTAAGGCATTGAAGGTGGAGATAGCTACTACCAAGGGTTACCTAGGGTGCTACAAAGGAGCTACAAAGTTGATTTACAGGTGCTATAGGATCAGACACAGTTGCTACAAGAATACTAGAATTGATACATGATTGTAGAGGAGGTGCTATAGAATCGGCCCAAGATGTGAAAAACAGTCCAAACAACCAAGAACCTTCCTCAAAACCCCAATAAACATAAAAAAATCATCCCAAGAAGGGTAAGTGGCATATTTCTCATCATTTTCCATGCAATTGTTGAGTGAATTCGGCCTATTACAGGCATGTTGTAGCAAACCCTTGTAGAATTAAATTTCCTTGGAAAGGTTATGTTCTTACGTAAGAAAATAAAAGTGGGAGTAGGGCTAGTTTTCTTGTATTAGGGGATGTAATTCTTCTCTCTCTGAATAAAAAGATACATCAACCTCCTTACCTTACCTTGACACCCTAAAATGCTTAGAGAAAATTGCTTCAAAGAATTCTCTTCAGGAATAACTTGAGAAGGTAGCCGTACGAGCCATGGGGGGGGGGGGGGGTGTGGGTTGTGTTTAAATCGAGGAGAGCCCAAAAAAACCAATAGAATCCACTAGCATCCTCTTGTTAGAGACATTTTATTAAGCAACTAGTGGATGGGGTTCTTTGAAAAATTTAAGAGTTATGATGATAAGGTAACCCATGAATTTTCCATGGCCCTCCATTCTTGGGGAGAGGATAATGGCACCACTGTTGTTAGGGGAATTTCCATTCACTTGAATGCAAAAATCATCAGCAAGGTGACCACCATACCATTAGGATTTCTATGGGGCAAGGAAGATAGGACAATATCCATCAAAGCCAAGAAAAATTCTTCCTCCCTAAAGAGAAGCACGTTGAATACAAAAATGGAGTAAGAAGGGAAAGCCTCCCCTACCCTTGGGATGAACTGGCCTATAACATCGTTAAGTACATATCCTTTGAAGGGAGGTTGAGTGTTGTGTATACCTATAAATTTAGGTTCCTCTATGAGCTAATGTTCTAGACAAAGTTACCCCTTCCAGGCAGGCTCAATGTTCCATATTTCCTCCTTCAATCCATAATCAGAATGAGCAATAGAGTGAGGGAAATAAATCACCAGTACATTTCCCATCATGGCCTCATTAGGATCATTATCATGAATGTCGTAAGCCAGCTCAAGAGCCATTTATTGTGCATTAACTATGTGGACATGGATAGGGAGGCCTTTATTGAAACACAAGCCCTCGCCACAACACATCAAGAAGCAACACCAAAATCTAGTGTTGGAGGTAGGAAAGAAGAAGAAGAAGAAAATATAGATCATGAGGAAGAAGCTAAGGAAAAGACAAAAGAGTTTGGAGGAAGAGATAAATAAGAAAGGAGAGAAGAAAAAAGGAAGAAAAAGACAAAATAGGACACCCATTGAGAACCTTCTAGGCCTAGCAAGAAGAGCAAGAAAAAGTAGTAGATAAGCCTCTCATGAGGAAACACAAAACAACAGGTCGATGCTCCCTTGACCACACCTAGCACACCTATCAAGCCCAAGAAAAGGGAACCCAAGCAGGGCCCGTTATACTTCAAAAGAGGAAATAGCACCAGATTCAAGCAAAGGAAGCCTCAACCTCCCTCAACAATCTCAATCAAAATTGATCAATTAGCTAGCCCTAAGAGAAAGAATTGGGACATGGTGAAGGGAAAATTGAGGAGGTCACCTCCCCTAAAGCCAAGGGTAAACAACATTTGATACCCATGAGACAGCCAACCACTAGGACATCCACAACCAAGAAACTCAAGGCACAAAAAGAGATGATACAGGACATAACAAAGTTGCTACAAGAGAAAACAAAGCTGCTACATGAAGGAACATAACTGCTACAAGAAAGGACAGAGTTTCTACAGGATGAAGAAAAAGTGCTATATGAATGGATAAAATCCACTTAAGAGAAGGAAGAAGGTACACAAGGACTCCAAGAGTGCACTCCACATCCTAATCTTGGATCCTATTACAAATCTATTGAGGGAGGGAGGATTATGCCTACAAAATTTGCAATTTCCCTCTTCTATGAGTTAGAAAAAGAGAGAGGCAGAAGTCACAGGTGGATGCAAATTGCAAATTCCAAGAAAGTATAGGATGTGGGCCTCATGGAGGAAAAGGTGCCACAAATGGGTAAGTAATTGGTTGACTTAGGGCTAAGGGAATTAGTCATGAAGGAGTAGTTTTAGTTAGAAAATTAGAGGCTGAGATAACAACTATGGGAGAATGAGGCACAACATGCTACCATGGAAATTTTGTCCATGGAAGCCATCCAATGTAGAAAATCATCCAAATCCCATTCCATCATCCTCAAAGAATAACGACTACAATTCCAAATCAAAACATTGGCACAATATGGCTCTCTACCATTCCAAGATTATAGGAGGTTCATTGACTTATGCCAGCAAGTGAGCATTGAGGATGGAGAGAAATTGGCTGAAATTTATATGCATAACATGGTCTTCATAGACATGAAATTTTGGGACCCCAACTCAAGAATGGAGGATGTACAATTGATGGAACTTTCCTCTTGGTTGACCCATGAATAAACAAGGGCTGAGGAAGTAAAGAAGGTGATGGAAAAAGAATAAGGAGAGCCACGATACATCATAGAAAAGTTGATAAGCCCAAAGGCTATTATAAACAACCAAAAAATAATATCTATTGATACCTTATTGGCCCCTCACCACATGGAAACATAAGAAAAGTTGATCCTCCATTTCGAGGATACATTTAGGTTGTTGGGGACTAGGAGGTTATAGGATTTCCAAAGGAGATGGCATGCTCTACCCCATAGTCTGCAAATCAAAGAATATCACTCCCCTGAAAGGCTGAGGAATTCCTAGTAGAGGACCCCACTCTACAAAAAAATCACTCAAAGGTTGAAGATCAATTAGATAAGGCTAAAACTCATCCCTCCCTTGTTATTGGGCATACAATAAAGAAGAGATCAAGTAGAGGAACAAAGGGAGTAGGCAACCACAGAGGCAAATGTAGGATTTTATCCACATGAGGTCACACCATCTGAGATGCCTTGGCATGTTAGAGAGGCCACCAGGGCCATGCATAAACTACACATCAGTAAGTAAGTTACTTAGAGGGTGAGAAACACTCTGAGAAAGGGGGTGATGATGGCTCCCATCAATAGGTATATTTTAAGGCCCATTTTTCCATCCTCCAACCCATAAATTATTTCTTTCCTCACATTAATTTACATTTTTTGGCTATAATGTGCTTAGTAGGAAGACTAAAGGGTTTTTGTCATACTTCATGGCCTAATGTGGTTTATGTGTAGTAAAAAGAGAATTTTTAGTACATTTACGATGCAGAGGAATGTTGAAGGCAACAAAAATAAGCATAAGAGGATTGTCCACTGCATTTACTCTCCTTTGACTCAAAGTGATCCCTAGAATCACTCATATACACTCATCTACAACTCAAGGTCCATTAAAAGTTGTTGAATTCAAGTTCATGAGAGGATCTAAGGGAACTAGATCTACTATTTTTGAGGTTTTGGAGGGAAGCAGTCCTCCTTCCAAGAAAGTTTCCCGTTAGTCATGTTTTGTATAACTAAAAATTCCTAAGGTCTCATTAGGACTAGAAATTCTTGGGAGCTAGGAAGAGGTATTGAGATTCCAATGCTTGGGATTGTTATTCCCATTTTGATATGATGTACTTGAACACTATTTCCCATAAATGAAAGGTTCACTATTGGTGTACATCTGAGTTAACTTTGGAGGGCTACGACCCTTGGGTTAGGGCCCACTCCATATGCTCTATTCTCTCTTATGTATTTGATTTTGTTTTCTCAATGTGTGAGTAGAGGTATTTCTTTCCTTGTTTAGGCATAAGTTACATTTCAGAAATTGTGGTTGCAAGCCTAATTACCACCTCTTTTGTGGAAAGTGTGTTGAGGAGTCTACAACAGCAAGCCAAAAATATGTGTTTATTTACCTTTAAAAATTGCTAAGTTTTGGTTTATAGTTCTCTTACATACTCTATTTCTGCATCCTAAAAGTTAATATCATGCCTTTGCACATGGATTAGATGCATGCTGTAGGATAGAGTAGTTCTTAATGAAAGAAAATCCAACTCATTCTTTACATCTTGATTTGTTTTGTTGCAATTTGATCAATAGATTTATGATCTTTCCAAGAGTAAGAAGGGGTTGATTGTTAGTTTGTAGGTAATACTAGTGACTTTTATGGATTAGTGCACTCATCCTAAATCTATTTATTCATCACCATCCTCCTCCTTGACACGTCATATGGCTCCCAAAATTTTCCACCAACATCATCCTTTCAGGGTCATTGGGAACACCGTGAACGTGTACTTTTGTGCAAGATGGGCCTCTGAGGGGTGATAATCTTGGAAAAAGGCTTCACACATTCCTCACACACCCTTATCTACCTTCTCCCACCTCCATAACACCTTTCCTATCCTCAGGATTCTCTAGGATCTAATACTGTAGCAAAATAGGGAAATCATGTAGCATCCTGTAGCATTATCTAAACTTGACCAAATTTTCTTTAAGAACTTGATTTTTTCATCTTGGGATTGAATAATGACCTCCAAGCTTTGAATCCCTAATTGTGGAAGACCAAGGACCACTTTAGACCTATCCTTCCTTCACTACAAGTATATTAGAACAACTAGAATTAGTAGACAAATTTCCACAATTAAATCACAAAGATTGTTCTCCTATGAAATGTGTATGGAGTCTATCACTAAAGCTACATTATCTTGAACTTAGTGATAATAAGGGAAACTCTTCAATGCAAGTATACTAGACCTATTTTTTGAATTTATGCTGTTGGATTTTCTAGTCATATGCTTTAGATCAAATTTCCTTCTTCAAGCACTTTTGTTCACATTCTGCAAGTAGAGTAATGATTTAAATTCCACAAGTAAAATCTTGATTTACACCTACAAGTAGACTAGCATATTCCATATTTGGAATTAGTATAGTCCTTTACCTTCATGTAACTGAAGTTAGATTTTACATTTGATGAATGGCACTTTCATTTCTGCAACTAAGATAATGTTTACCTTCCTAAAATTAGAGTAGACTCTTGTATTTACATGCAAGTTCCTTTTGAAAGCTAGTAAAAGGAGTGGTCTATGTATGACTTGATCTGATTCATTGATTGAAGGTGATATGAGTAGAGATTGACCTACTATGCATATAGAATTGTCACCTCTTAAGTTTAGATTTTCCATTTGATGAATGACACTTTCATTTCTGCAACTAAAATAATGTTTAGCTTCCTGCAATTAGAGTGGACTCTTGTATTTACATGCAAGTTATTTTTGAAATTTAGTAAAAGGACTAGTCTATGTATGCCTTGATCTGATTCATTGATTGAAGGTGATATGGGTAGAGATTGACCTACTATGCATATAGCACTGTCACCTCTTAAGTTTGTACGAGCCCCGAGTTCATAATTAAAGTTGGTAGCCTTGGGAGTCTCAACAATCTTGTTGTGATACTAGGGCTCATCACCTATTTAATGTCATCATAACTGAGTTGGTATATATCTCCATTGGATAGCTAACTAAGTGTTTCCATTTTATCTTATCTGAATACTCATATTTGAAGTAGTTTTAAGGATTCTGGATCTGGAGTGAAATTATGCACCCTTCTATAACTTAGCCAAAATATCTCTTAAAGACTTCTAGGGATTAATTTTCTCCTGGAATCATTTTGAATATTTCATCTCTAGTATCCCTTACTCTTCAATAATCCTAGTATTTTTTTTGAAAGCTTGTTGCATTTATTCCCATGTGGTGATGTTATTCCTTCCAGGCTCATGAACCATCGAAGAGTTGCGTCCTTCAATATAATACCCCTGTTGGTTTATGATGTAAATATATGTACCTTGATATTAGGCTGGTGAGCTAGAGTCATTTTTCCATTCTTGCATGCCTATGTATATGTATATAAGGATTTATGGGCTAGATTTCCCAGGGACCTATATGTTATTTGTCCAAAATTTTCGAAAGGAAAATATTGTAAATTTTATACATAATTTTCGATTAATAAAATAATGGTTGGTTGTAGAGTCAATTCCATGAAAAATATTACGGGGTTAAAGAAACTCCACGATGAAAAGAAAGAGGTTATGGTGCTAGGTGTTGGGGAAATGGCAACTGGGGACCCATGTGGATTCAGAGATGTGCCACATGGTAGAGAAGGGCCATGCATGCCACATGGCGAAGCAAGGCATTGCATTATAAAAGACACTTAGAGGGGCATTATTTTTGCATTCATTACAACCAGTAGTATCCATCACCGTTATCATTCATTATCATTACCATCCTCCACTTTTGTATCTAACCAATTATTGTATCATTCCATCATCATCATTTTCATTATTCTGCACTCATTTCATGGTGATAGATGAATAGTGGATTTCAGTTATGTACCAATCGGTGAACCCATTGTGGGGATTTTGGATGTGATTAGGTATTTTTAGTCTATGAATCCTATGCTTGGACTTTGGGAATCGACTAGAGTGTTGGTGACTAGTTGGTGATCCTTGGAAGGTGGGCATCATAGAGAGATTGGAAGGTCTTGAAAATGGGTGTGCCACTTGGCTTCTAGAATTGATAGAGCTATCTAAGGCCTCAAAGGGTGCCTAGAAGCCCTTGACACATATAGAACTCCTAAAGCCCTATTTTTAAGATGTTCTCGTCTAGTTGTAAGACACCGTAGAAGGTGGGAATCACGGAGGGAATAGAAAGTCTCGATGAAGGGTGTTCTGCTTGGGCATAGGTTCAAGGAAGCATAACGCGTTGGTGGAGTTGTGGGTATTGGGTTGGTTCCTTAGCCATGGATATATTTTAATTGGTTTATTGTTGCATATGGAGTTGTAACCCAACTCATAGGTGACCCATGTTTGAGATCAATGAACCACAATTTTTATGGTTGCATGGAACATGGAGATGCCACAACCAGTTACTCTTTTATACAAATAACTCTTTACATCTACTTTGTATTGATTGATTTATGTATTTATGGTTGAAACCCTAGCTTTAGGGTTTTGTATTATGACTATAATTTCCTTTGTATTTCACTGTGCATGTTTACAAATATATATATATATATATATATATATATATATATATAAATATATATTGCGATAAAAACATGTTAATGTGATGCTAAATGGTACCCCATGCTATTTTATTTGAATAATTATGGTTAAGTAATTATCAAATTCCGTTATATGATGTTGTAATTATTTTTGTATGTGTTAAAATTGGCATCATAACCATTCTACATTTGCATTCATGAAAACCAGGTACTGCTGGTGTAGAGATACTTGTAGTAGGGTTAGATTTTCCACTCTCGTGGATAAATTGTGTGTTTTGAGGGTTGTGGTTGTAGTAGCATTGCCTAATTAGAGGTTAGGGATTTTACAAGGTGGTATCTATATAATAATAATACAAGATTTATAATTATATATAAAATATTTTTAGAGGGTGTATTAAACCTGAGTCAATATTAAGGCACATGTTTATTTTAAATTTCAAGTCAAGAATATCTTATTAAGGTGTAACAATATATATACATACATACATACATACATATACATATCATATATTAACATATATACATATATATATACATATACATATACATTATACTATATATATATATATATATATATATATATATATTATATTATATATATATATATATATATATATATATGAAAATTGACTTTGGGTAGGGTTCCAAGGTGGAACCCCCTACTATCCCTACCAAATGTATTAAGAATTGCAGTGTTACTAACTATTCAAGCTCGAGTATGATTGAAGTATCATGCAGAAGCTCCATCAATGGCCTATGGTAGTCCATAAGCCATCATTGTTGACAACCAAGGACCACATGATGGTGAACCACAAAATGGAACATGTCCCATGCTATCCAACAGCAACGCGAATCTTGGTGCATAGGGAATGGGTTGTGGCCATAAGCTATGGAGATGAGCCATATGCCTGAAGGCTAAGTGTGATAATAAACAGACTCAATCCCCATTAGGGAACAAAGAAATTACTATTATTTGGAACCCTAGGATGAGTCACAGAACATGCAGTGGAGGTGACTCACCATTCAGTTGACACAGAGGTGGGATGCAGGTCACGAGGGTGGTATCAATTAGTGCTGGGGAGTTGGAACCAAGACAAGGGAGGCCAAAATTGTGATAGTCGATCCCCCCCACCCGCACGTCAACATGGGAGAGGGGGCATATATGTTTTAATTAGAATCATGGATCGTTTGGGTCACTCCCCCCCAATGGATGCAACCCCCCCCCCCCCCAACCCCGTGATATAAGTGGAGGGAGGGGAGGGCGTCCACATTTTAATATGGGCTATAAGCTATAATGATTTCTCACCACCATTGATCAAGCTTGGGTATACGTATGCATTAATGTTGGAGTTTGGGAGGGTCCACGATATTAAATAGGGATAAATATAAAGTATCGTTAGATATCTATTGCATGGTGGAAGGGTGGAGCCCCCTCGCCCACCACCCGCCCCCCAATTTATTTTTATAAATTCATATAATTTTTCTTTGCTTTATTTGTGTTAATGTCAATATATATAGTGGACTCGAGGGTGCATATATTGTTTTTATATTGTTATTAAATGTAGTTTCTCACTGAATCTTATCATGCAAATTTATTAGTGTTTAAATTACCTGAAAATATTGACTTATAATTATCAAGAAATATTCGTATATACCTATATTTGTGAAACTGTAATTTTTATTTACTGATATAAATTTTATTATTGTTATTATTCAATTCCCAACTTGTGTTCTCAAATTTAATTTTGGATGGGATATGGTCTCCTTCCATTTATTCCAAATTAAATATCCATATCCCAAGGTGTCTTCTCAAAATCTACTTGGGAGAAGATATGGTCTTCTCCAATTAATTTCCAAATTGAATATTCATGTCTTATACCCAAAATGTCTTCTCAAGTCTACTTGAAAAAGATATGGTAAGAAAATTCAAGGATACTAAATGAAAGGATGAGGGAGTAGACATGAAATTAATGATAGGTGGTTGAGGTGGATGGGAGGAAGAGGCATAAAAGGGGAAGGATGATGAGAGGAGAAGGGGAGAGATCCTTGGTCTTGATTTTGTTTTGGAGGATTTTGTTTGGGGGAAGAATGTGTAGAATGAGAAAGGAGAGAATGGAGAGATAAAGGAGGGAACACAAACTTGGATTTGGAGAGTGATTGTTAAACTGGGACACACTACATCTGGTTGGACTTGGGCTTGGAGGGCTAGGGAACTTGTGGAGGTTCCCTAGGCTAGAAAATAATTCCTAGTTGGCTGGGAGGCAAATCTAGTCAGGTAATCAAGAGGAGCATCCCAATAGAGTCAGGAGTTCAAGAGCATCTCAACTGAGCGATTGAAACAGGTATTCCTTTGTTTATTAATTCTACTCTTCCATTGGGGAAGGTCGAGACATCCAATGAGGAATGGTATGATGTACATTGTCCTATTACATTTGGTATCTACTTTATATGCACTCTTATGACATGGGTAAAATGTAAACGGAAGGTGGCAAGACTACCTTACTGGATTATTCGATGACAAGTATCCAACCAGCGCTGTAGTGTGGTCCATATTAGGACGTTGACCCTAGTTGTAAGGAGGGGTGGAGGTATTTCTCATTGTGTAACCTCCAAACCTAGAATCGTGGGAGGGAAGTGATGGAAACATTCCCCTAGACGTGTGATGACAATTACCAATTTTCTGATGGGGAAGTTAGGTCGATATAGTCGACGCTTCTCCCATATTGGTTTTATCAGTGGTTAGATCGGTATAACTGATGCCATAGTATATAACAGCAGAGGATGGATAAGGTGGGAATGGAAGTAGGTTACGAAGGATAGGAGGATATAGATTAGTTGGAGAGTCATGATGAGAAGTGGTATCATTACTTGACTTATTAAATTTTACTACTATAACTCTCTCTCTATTTTGTTATGCCTTATTGTCAAACTAATTTTGAACTCCTTGTATCCTTTTCACTCTAAATTCGGGACAAAGTTTTCTAAAGGAGGGGTGTATGTAATTCCCCACTTAATATTATCATGCAAATTTTATTAGTGTTTAAATTACCTGAAAATATTGACTTATAATTATCAAGAAATATTGGTATATACCTACATTTTTGAAACTGTAATAAATTTTATTATTGAAATTATTCAATTCCCAACTTGTGTTCTAAAATTTAATTTTGGATAGGATATGGTCTCCTTCCATTTATTCCAAATTAAATATCCATATCCCAAGGTGTCTTCTCAAAATATACTTAGGAAAAGATATGGTCTTCTCCAATTAATTTCCAAATTAAATATTCATATCTTATCCCCAAAATGTCTTCTTAAATCTACTTGAATAAGATATGGTAAGAAAAGTCAAGGATACTAAATGAAAGGATGAGGGAGTAGTCATGACATTAATGATAGGTGGTTGACATGGATGGGAGGAAGAGGCATAAAAGGGGAAGGATGATGAGAGGAGAGGGGAAGAGATCCTTGGTCTTGATTTTGTTTTGGAGGATTGTGTTTGGGGGAGGAATGTGGAGAATGAGAAGGGAGAGAATGGAGAGATAAATGATGGAATGCAAACTTGGATCTGGAGAGTGATTGTTAAACATGGACACACTACATCTGGTTGGACTTGGGATTGGAGGGCTAGGGAACCTGTGGAGGTTCCCTAGGCTAGAAAATACTTCCTAGTTGGATGGGAGACAAATCTAGTCAGGTAGTCAAGAGGAGCATCCCAATAGAGTTAGAAGTTTAGGAGCATCTCAATTAAGCGATTGGAATAGGTATTCCTCCGTTTATTGACTACTTATGTAAATGGTTGCAATGAAATTGTTACTTATTTAATTTTTGGTAAATAAATTTTAATGGTATATTATCATCAAATAAATGTTTAGATATAAATAACTTATTTCCCATTGTATTGTGTTTAAGATCAGATAAATTTAGTTTTTAATTATTTTTTAAAAATATATATAATTTTGTTTTAACTGTGTTAATGTCAAGATATATAGTGGAATCGAGGGTGCATATATTGTTTTTATATTGTTATTAAACTCCACATGGAATGCCCCTAACTATACCTCAAGGGTCTACCAAGAACTCATGCACTCACAAATATGTGTGTGTGTGTGTGTGTGTAGAGAGGGGGAGAGAGAGAGAGAGATGCACTCGTTAGGGGTGTTCCACGAGGAGTTTGAGAAGAGCAAGGCACTCGTGATGGGCATGGAACTAACCCATGCATGTTGGCGAGGTTTGAAGAGCATGAATTCTTACCCAATAGGAATGAAGTGGGCATCGTGCTAAGGCTACATTAATTTTGGAAGCTTAATTAAGTCTCATAACTCTGAAACAATCGAGAGAAGAGAGGGAGAGTGACTAAACTTATTAACGGTGTAATTGTGTGCTTAGGAGATGGAATTTGGCACGTAAATAGTTACAAGAAAGGGAATTCTAAGAGAAACACATCTGGTGTAATAGAAACTAGATTTGATGGAGAAATGTAGAGGAGTTTAGGAATGAGAAATTGGTGTCCAATTAAAAATTTTGGAGGGCATAATTTTTTTCTCAAGTGTCAAAATTCCACAACTAAGTAGTCTACAGAAAAATACAGGAGATAAGAACACGCTGGTAACCACATAATTTTGAATCGAGTAGAAATATTGTAGAATTTTGTTGGAAAAGTGCACAAGTCTAAAGGGAAAGGGTCATTATGAGAACAAAAGAAATAGAAAATATGTCAGGCTTTAATAACCCAAAAGAAGAAGTTCGGAAAATAGATATCAGAGTGATTAATTCCAAGACTAAATCAAATGGTCATAGACTGATCAAGATTGAGAAAAAATACCTAGAGGAGAATATGAGAAGCATCAAGGTGGAGGTTCTTAATTTAAAATTTGATAATGATATGCAGGTGCCAAAGTAGTTGTTATCACTCCTAAAAAACCCTGGCTATAGAGGGGAAAAACTAAGGTAACCTCTAGCCTCTTTAGAATTAAAGTTGTTCCTTCAATATGGACATGGGTATCTCCTTAAAACTCTACCACTCACTGTCACTTTAGCAGGAGGTCATTAAGCTCATTGGCCATATTTACTTGATGAGATGAGATTCGTTTGGGAAGAAGACAACTAGGAACATTGGGCATAGAGTCTTTTATAAAGGCTTCTAACCATAGGATACATAAACAATCTAACAAAGACAAGATAATGTATGGTTTTTTAGACAATTCTTCAGTTAGGTCTGATAGGAGAAAGTAGAAAATAAATATAAAAAAATAGAAGTAATTTGGAAAATCTAAATATGAGCTTTCACAAAGAATTTGAATTCAATCACTTTTTTCCAATCACTGAAGACTTATTGATTAAAGTTTCGCGTTATAAGAAAAATTTATAGTAGAAACGTTGACTAAAAACCACCCACACATGATCTTAGAGAATTTGCACACTCAGACCTTTTGATAACAAATTACATTAATATCAAAACTAAACACACAATACCTCTTCTTCAAAAAATTCCCAACCCTTCCTTCTTACAAAACCACAGTATTTATAGATTACTTACAAAAATATAACAAAGTTTTTAGAAAAACTTAAATACAAAGTCTTAAAATAAATGAGCAAATATCTAATTTAAACCAAATACATTACATCATTCCATCATAAAACAAAAGAAATAATATTCTATATCTAAAGTTCATGTTTTTGCTGGAGTCATGGCTGGATCTGAGGATCCACCAATCGAATTTGAAGAGGTGGCTCTCCAACTGAAAGATGATTAGGCATTTTTCTAAAAATAGAAAAAATCAATTCTTGTGAATTCCTCAAAATAGACATCAAATATCAATTTTCATGTCTCAAAATATGGCACTTGTGTTGAAAATGAGGGAGGTTTTTGTTAATGGGTTCATTTCCAACAAAAAACTCTCTTGGTTTTCAAAAATTCATTTCTAACTGTTCAAACATTGCACCCAAAGTAACTGACTTTTATAGTAAAAAATAAAGAAAAACAAAGTTTTTTGCTAACATTTGATTTGTCAGTACCACCATTTCAAATTTTTTGAAACAACACTGACAAATTAATTGTAAGCGTGCCTGAAATTTTTGTGAAAAATTAAGACCACTAAACCCTTTACTCTAAAACTAAATTGTGATAACAACTGGCTCCAGTGGAGATTTTGTCCTCCCTGTGAGGTAGGAAAGAACTTGCGTAGAGAAAGTGTCTGATTGATGAAAAAAGAAATTGGGGGGTTTAATCAAAATCCCTTTCCTTTACAAAAATTGACCCTGAGGCCTGTGGGTTATGACCCACAAAGCCTATCGGAAGTGGGTTGAGGCTATAAGCCTTTAAAATCATGGACCACATAACATTACCAGAGCCTTTTCCACTATCGTGTCTTTATTAACATCGGGAGCATTACACATAGGCATTCAAGCCTTAACCCTATGGGCAACACATATTACAAAATACACAGGAAAACCATGAAACCTCGCTCTGGAATACATAACCGGATTCCAAATTCTATGCACCCACGTTCAAGACTATCGGCAGGTCCGCTCCTTCGCGTCATTCTATAGTGCCACACCAACCTCCGATCTCCGATCTCATCCAGACTCTGACTACCTAATCGCTGATTGGTTTATCGGCGATATTGCCATCAGCATATCGGCCCTTCACTGTTCCACTGTCGAAGTCCTTTCGCCTCTCCAATATGCAATCGTCAATCGTATCTCCTCCGTTGATTTCAATCACTAATCCAATGGTCCTCGTTTCATCGGTGGTCACTCATCAGCACTCCTTGAAGTCTGGGGTCTGCCCTTTCAAAATGATTTTGTCGATGCGATAGATCTGTTCTCACAGACTTGATCCTATCCATTGATCACAAAGATCCAACGGATCCTATGCGTTAACACTTCATCCCTTCACTGTTCTTCCTTGGTCTAACCTCGCCATTTTGATGGAATCTGCGCTTTAAAGCCAGTTCCTCTGCCCACCTGTGTTCACACCATGATTTCACATATAATAATATTCTATTGGATCGCCATCAATCCTACTGTGATCAATGATCAATCAATGCACTCACAATTTGGGATTTAAACCCTCGCACACATATATGAAACAGAGTTGAAAAGAGACATAATACGCAGACATGCTGGAAACACAAAACACATATTTATTATAATATACTCAACACGATTATAGCTAAGGCATTTCAGCCTGAGAACACAGTCTCCTCTCGACTACATTTTAACACTCAAGTTTACAAAGCTTTATCTATCACTCTATCTCTCCTCTCCCCTTAAACACACAGGTTCATATATATAAGGAACATTGTTGGATCAGATCACAGAAGGATCCGATCAATCCTCTAATAAAATCCCTTAAAGCTTGCTACATGCATACACATGGCATATTACATTTAGATCAAGTCTTTGAGAGACTTGTCCATTCCATCTTTAAATTTACTTTAAAACAGATTTTTTTCCTGTTTTTCTCCCTTGGTCCACATCTTCCTCTTCGCTCTGCTTTGGATTCCTCCCTTTGACTAAGGGTGCTAGATTCTCCTACATCAGACTCTCGAGGCACAAAAATTTATGACCTCCTGGTCATATGCTTCTCCTTGTCTTTAGCAATTCTACCCACTGTTTCAGTGGAACTGCCTTCATGGTCTTCTGTGAGCTGCAACCAAACCTCTGCAGTAACAGTCTTCCTCTGTTACATGATACCTCACCAAGCCCTCCTCACTCGGTCTTTTGACATCCTTCATGTTCTCTCCTCTGGAAGCATATGAGCACTCCATTCTCTAGGTTTGCTGCAAGTCATCTCACCTTCCGCTATCATTTTCTGTGCGACAGTAAGACCACAAACTCTCCAGCTCTAAACAACTATACCTCCTGCTCCTTCTTCTTTCTCTCTCGAACCCTTACCCTTCTCTTGCACGCAGAATCTTCTTCTGCCCTAATACTACTTGATGAAAAAAGAAATTGGGGGGTTTAATCAAAATTCCTTTCCTTTACAAAAATCGATGCTGAGGCCTGTGGGTTATGGCCCACAAAGCCTATCAAAAGTGGGTTGAGGATATAAGCCTTTAAAATCATGGACCACATAACATTATCGGAGCCTTTTTGACTATCGAGTCTTTATTAACATCGGGAGAATTACATATAGGCGTTCAAGCCTTAACCCTTCGGGCAACACAGATTACAAAATACACAGGAAAACCATGAAACCCCACTCTTGAATACATAACCAGATTCCAGATTTTATGCACCCTCGTTCAAGACTATCAGCAGGTTTACTCCTTCGCACCATTCTACAATGCCACACCAACCTCCAATCTCTGATGTCCTCCAAACTCTGACTACTCGATCACCGATTGGTTTATTGGCAATATCACCATCAGCGTATTGGCCCTTTATTGTTCTGCTATTGAAGTCCTTTGGCCTCTCCAATATGCGATCGTCGATCACATCTCCTCCGTTGATTTCAATCACTAATCCAACGGTCCTTGTTTCATTGGTGGCTGCTCATTGACACTCCTTGAAGTCTGGGCTCTACCCTTTGAAAATGATTTATGTCGATGCGATAACTCTGTTCTCACAGACTTGATCCTATCTATTGATCACAAAGATCCAAATGGATCTTGTGTATCAACACTTCATCTCTTAATTGTTCTTCCTTGGTCTGACCTCACCATTTTGATGGAATCTGCACTATAAAGCCAGTTCCTCTACCCACCTGCGTTCACACCACGATTTAACAAATAATAATATTTTATTGGATTGCCATCAATCCTACTGGATCGATGGTCGATCAATGCACTCACAATTTGGAATTTAAAATCTCTCACACATATATGAAACAAAGTTGAAAAGAGACATAATATGCAGACATGTTGGAAACAAAAAATGCATATTTATTATAATATACGTAGCATGATTATAGCTAAGGCATTTCAGCCTTAGAACAGAGTCTCCTCTCAACTACATTTTAACACTCAGGTTTACAAAGCTTTATCTATCACTCTGTCTCTCCTCTCCCCTTGAACACACAGGTTCATATATATAAGGAACATTGTTGGATCGGATCACAGAAGGATCCGATCAATCCTCTAACAAAAGCCCTTAAAGCTTGCTACATGCATACACATGGCAGTTTATATTTAGATCAAGTCTTTGAGAGACTTGTCCATTCCATCTTTAAATCTATTTTAAAACAGATTTTTCCCTATTTTTCTCCTCTGGTCCACGTCTTCCTCTTCGCTCCGCTTTGGATTCCTCCCTTTGACTAAGGGTGCTAGATGCTCCTGCATCGCTAATCCATGTGTGATTCTAATTATGAAACCTTCTCATTCAGAGACTTGTGACTTATTTGGTTGAAAATTACCCCACAGTGCCAACCATTACTTTACAAATTGAAATCTAAACATCAAATTGCAAAACAAAATCTAATTACTTGAAATCAACTATTATTGCAATCAAATATGCACTCGAACTTAACTGTAACTTGAAAACCGACTGCTAATAACTGAAAAACTAAAATGCCAACCCTTTATACAAACTGGAATCTAAATGATTGAATTACAAGCTTATTCAGTACATTCTACTCTAACAACTAAATTTTTTTTTGTATCAAATGACACAAAAATTCTAGTGTGGTCACGAAAGAAAATGCCTATTTGAATGCTTTCTTCTTTCACTCTCTTCAAAAAGAAAGAAAATCATAAAAATTGACAACTCAAAACTCAACTAAATCTGATGCCCCTGACTTATAAATATGACAACATCCAAATTCTTTGTTGATGTCAACAAAATTATAAAAGGGTCCTTAAGCGCATGAATAAATACCTCTTACTAATCCTTCTCAAATGGACATGCAACAATTTTTTTCATTTGGCTTATCATGCACATGAGGTAAAGGCTTTGTACATTCTTGACAATTTTCAAATAGAATAGTGGTAGCTTGTATATCTAATTCTTCATTCAACTTAATAGGAATATCACCCTAGTTGTCTAAATAAATTTAACCAATATTTTATCCTTCATTTTCATCTTGTAAATGTTGAGTAGAACTGCCATAAATTAGTTCACTGTCTAGAGTTTTCATGCATAAAATTTTAGAACCCTAATTTTCACAAGTTTCTTCTTGCAACATAAATTCAAAAAATGAATGACATGAAGAAAATTTTTATTGTAAATCTTAATACAACAAAGGAAAATGAGTCTGAATTTTTATGTCATGTTTTCCTTCATCTACAACAAAAAAAAAACTACTTCACGCTGAATACTTTCCGGAGTAAGATGACGACCATCCTCTACTCTTTCCTCCTGATGAGAAGATAATTTAGACAGGGCTTCTTTGATTCCATCCTCCATTAAATATTCATTATTAATGTCAATTCCCACATATTGAATAAATATTTTGAAAGATTCGCAATAATTTCCAAAAAGTGATGAAGATTGGGAGCATTCCTTATGATTCTCATAGAAAACGGTATGAAAAATATTTAAGAGAATAAAGATTAAGAGGTGGAAACCTTTAATACCAAGATCTTGCCTTTTCTTCTAAGGTTTCCATAACAAATTTCATTAAACAGTTTTCATGCAATTCAACCCCTAGCTTATGTGTATGCATATGAAATTTGACCATATGTAAATTGTAACATCGTCGCCTCCTTGATATTTAAATTTTGGCAGAAATGTTTGCCAATATATATGAGGAATACGATTTGGAAATATAGGAATATGAGCATGATTCATAGGAACAAACCTTTCATATTGTTGATTCATATTGATACAGTGGAGTCACCAATGATATTTTGATTTATGGATCCTGTAGAGAGTGGAGTCATTGAGTGAATGATGTGCAACCTGATTATGTGTGATCCTTGTTCACCATCAATGATCAAATATTGATGTTTGTCATTATTTTGTAGGGAAGGTTTAACTTTTGTTCGCTAGAAACAACACCAAAATGTTATCACTTAGGAAAAACCATGGCTATATGAAATTTGATCAGATGTAAATTTTAACATCGTCTCCTCCTTGATCTTTAAATTTTAGCAGATATGTTTGCCAATATATATGAGGAATACAATTTGGAAATCCAGGAATATGAGCATGATTCATAGGAAAAAACCTTTCATATTGTGGATTCGTCTTGATATAGTGGAGTCACCAATGATACTTTGATATATGGATCCTACTGAGAGTGGAGTCACTGAGTGAATGATGTGTTGCTTGATTATGTCTGATCCTTGTTCACCATCAATGATCAGATCTTGATGTTTGTCATTCTTTCCTAGGGAATTTTTAACTTTTGTTCCCCCAAAACAGAACCAAAATGTTATCACTTAGGAAAAACCATGGCTATAGAGGGAAAAAACTAAGGTAACCTCTAACTTCTTTAGATTGAAAATTGGCCCTTCAATATGGAGAGGAACTCTCCTTAAAACTCTACCAATCAATGTCACTTTAGCAGTATGTCATTAAGCTCGTTGGCCAGTTTTACTTGATGAGATGAGATTGGTTTGGAAAGAGTAGGACAAGGACCATTGGGAATGGATTCTGGTATGAAGGTTGTTAACCAAAGGTTACATAAAAAATTTAACAAAGGCAATATAGCTTATGGTTTTTTAGACAATTCATTAGTTAGGCATGATAGAAGAAAGTAGAAAATAAATATCAAAAAATACATCCAAAAGAATTCTGCTAATGATATTTAAGCTAAAAAACATAGAAGTGATTTTGAAAATCTCAATTTGAGATTTTAGAAATAATTCAAATTCAATCACTTTTTTCCAAACACTGAAGAGTTATTGATCAAAGTTATGGCTTAGAAGAAAAATACACAGTAGAAATACTGACTGAAAACCACCTACACGTGAATCTTAGAGAATTTTGACATGTAAACCTACTTATAACATATTATATTAATATTATATCTAAACACACAATACTTCTTATTCAAAAAATTCCCAACCATTCCTTCTTACAAAATCACAATATTTATAGATTACTTACAAAACTATAACCAAGCTTTTAGCAAAAACTTAATTACAAAGTCTTAAAATAAATGAGAAAATATCTAATTTAAACAAAATACATTACATCGTTCCATCATAAAACAAAATGAATAATATTTTGTATCTAAAGATCATGTTGTTTTTGGAGTCATGGTTGAAGCTAAGGACCCCCAAGTTGAATTTGATGAGGTGGCTCACCAACTTAAAGTTGATTAGGTACTTTTCTAAAAATAGAAAAAAATAATCTTGACGAATTCTTGAACAATAGACTTCAAATATCCATTTGAATGTCTCAAACTGTGACACCTGTGTAAAAATGAATAAAGGTTTTTGTTAATGGATTCGTTTCCAACAAAAACCTCTCTTGTTTATCAAAACTTTGTTTCCAACTATTCATAAACCAGAGTAAATTATTGTAGTTTATAGGAAAAATAGAGTAAAATAGAGTCTTTTGCTGACATTTGATTTGTCAGTGCCATCATTTCAAATTTTTTGGACCATCACTGACAAAGTAATTGTCAGTGCACCTGAATGTTTTGTGAAAAATTAATACCAGTCAACCCTTTTGTAAAACCCTCCTCCCACATTTACCCAAGCTAACTGGTCCATTGGGGTAATCATGTGATGAAGAGTAACTTTGATGTGATTTAACTCCACATGTATAGTTAAGGAAGTGGAACCAAAAAAAAACCAATTTGACCTTTCTCAAGAGCTATAGAACCTTTAAGAAACAACTAACCCTTCGAAGTGACCAACCCCTGAGACAACTTGTAATTTTGTTGAGTTAGACCCCTAGTTGCTCCCATGACAAGCCATGCATGTGAATAAGACCCTTTAATCCCTGCCAAAACAAGTCATGCATGTGACTGAAACCCTCCAATCGCTCCCACAATAAGGCATGCATGTGACTGTGGCCCCTTTTAGGTAGCTCTGAGCAAGCAAACCCAGACTCTGTGCCACTTTTTAAGGGCTAGGTCTCAGGCCTCTACATAAAACTTCATGAAACTTCTAGAAATGATAAATAACAATTAATTAAAGCTATTAAAGGAAATAGTGGTACAAGAACTTGATCTGAACCCTACTAGCCATGACATGCATTTCATCAAACATATCACAAACATGTAATTTACAGGTCATAACCACATATATGAGAATAGGGGTCTCATACTTACCTGAGAATGATCAAGAAGAATTGATGCCTTATCACAATAGTTGCATTATCATCTCTTAAGTCATATATTCATTCATATTTCATGTACTAATCAAATCATGATGAGAGCCATTACCAAAGTCTGTCATAAACCACGCTTATAACCAGCATATAACCAACAAAATAATAAGAGTAGAAAAACCATAAAAACCACATATTAACAAGTACATTTACACATGATATACCAAAGGAAAAGGAGTTCTTATTAATGTATGCATAAACCAACCAAGACAAGGACTTCTATGAACCACCCGATCATAGATTGGGCTGAACCAAATCTTTCTTTTAGTCAATCACCAGTGTTCCATATTCCAACGATGAATGTCTGACTCACAATAGAACCAATCAAGGTTTCCTTTGGCTTTACTATATATCCACCAAGGGATTCCTAGGCCTGAAACCATCATCAATACAACTAGGCTTTACCGCAATACCACCAGATCATTATGCCCTAAACAAGCATGGATGTGTCTAGATCTCTCCACCTAAATTGTGAGGAATTTTTCTATCTCCACCTCTCAGCTTTATCGTGTATCCTTCCACTACCGATCAAGGGATTCCTAGGACTACGATGTTTCCACCCTCTAGGCTTTACCATGTATCCCAGTATTATTGTTCAAGGGATTTCTAGGCCCAATCAAGGGTACTCACAACCAAGCTTTACTGTATATCCCACTAAGGGATTTCTACGCCTTGTGATTAATCCTAATACCACCCCACTCAGCTTCAAATCCATTCAGAAATCTTTCTCAACCAAAACAAGAGAACCCCATCACACCATGGCTATTCAGAAATGGTAAGGAAAGGTTGAGAACCATTGTCATACCTGAAAAACCCATTCCAATGGAAACAAGAGAACCAAATACGCACGTGCATGTATCATGTATGCCAAACTTAGCAAGGAAATCATACATGCAAGTTTATAACTAGAAGTAATCCTGTTGTAGCCTCTTGATCCTACTCTTCCTTGCTTGATCTTTGCTTCCCATTGCTTTCTTGTCCTTCCTTTTCCTCCTTTTCCCGAATACTAAAGTGCTCCAAGAATACTCTAAGTGTCCAAGAGTATGAGAGCAAGAGAGAATAAATATAGAGCTCCAAAACTGAACTGACAAATGGTTAAACTAAAAAAAGGTTATGAACTGATCCTCATAAACCTTTTTATTAATTAGGCCTCTATTTTCTTCATTTCCATTATTTTCCTTCATTTTCCTCCTCACATGCAACCTATGACCTTTCACCTTCCTTTTCTCCTAATTTCCATTATTTTCATAAATAAAATGCTAATTAATGCCACTTTGCTTTTCCAAATTCTTTTCCATTGCCTTCACCAATTTCCCCTTAGCCATAGTAAACCAAATGAACATGTACACTAGGATGTTTTGCCCAACATTTAGTTTGAAATATGTGTTGCATGACCTTGGTTATTATTTTGCCTTTGTTAACTTTATTACATGGATTTTTGACTAGGGATGTTACAAAACCATCCTGCTTGGGGGAACACCATCCTCAATGTTTAATGACACATACAACCAATAACACCATTGAAAACAAAACATACTTCCCATGGAGCTTTATAACACAACTCATTACAGTATTTACAATGACCACTACTGAAAACATGAAAAACATATCGTTTATTGGAACTTTATAAAACAACTCATGGTGGTATTTACATCCATATACATATATACATATACCAAAACATCACACCAAAACATATGCCAAAATCATTCCCTCAACTGACGAATAGAGAATGATATACAACATGCGTCTGATTAGGCATCTCCCATGTAGCTTCATTGGACCCAAAGTGCTTCCATTGCACTTTAACTTGCTTGACTGCTCGGTTCCAGAGCATGGGCATCTTTCTCAGCAAAATACACTACGGTTTCGACTGGAATTCTCCTTCTGGATCCACCTGCAATACAGACCAATCAATAACATGATCAACATCCCATACATATATTTTAAGCAATGAAACATGGAAAGCATCATGGAATCCTACTATCAAGGGAAGTGCAAGTCGATAGGCTACTAGTCCAATCCTTTCAAGAATCTTGAAAGGTCCACAAAACCAAGGTGTCAGCTTTGAACATCCTTAAGGAAATATTCTTCAGGCTTCATTTGAAAGTACAAATGTTCCCCAACCTGAAACTCCTTAAACATCATGTTCTAATCTGCATAACTCTTCTATCTATCCTGTGTTAACTTTAGATTCTGCTAGATTACTTGCATTTCATGTTCCATCTTTGATAACATGTTTGGCCCTATCAACACCCTATTCACTATATCACTCCAATTGATGGGAGTATTAAAACTCTACCCATATATTTCCTTGAATGGACTCATCCTCAATGACTCCTGATACTCATTATTGTAAGAAAACTCAACCAAGTAAACATGTCCTCCAATATCTTGTTGACCCTCTCTGTCTATCTATCTGTCTACAGATGATAAGTTGTGTTGAAGGCCAACTTTGTGCCAAAACCTACAAACAACTCCTTCTAGAATCTAGAAGTGAACTTAGCATCCCTGTCTAACACAATCTTCCTTGGAACACCATGCAACCTCACTACATCTCAGATGAAGACCTATGCTACATCATAGCTGAATAAGTAGACTTCACTGGAATGAAGTGTGCTACCTTTGTCAACCTCTCCACCACCACCATGATGGAATCATGTTGTCTAGATGTCCTCGAAAAACTTGTAATGGAATCCATGGAAATGGCCTCCCATTTCCACTTTGGAATCGGATTCAGCTATAGTAATCCACCTAGGTGCTTACTTTCTGCTTTTACTTGTTGAAAATCTAAGCATATAGCCACAAATTATACCACTTCCTTATTCCGATTCGACCAATAACAAAACTTCTTCACCGATGTCAATGACTTTTGGTATCTTGGGATGCTTGAATATGGTTTTGCAAGGAATTCTCACAAGATAGTCTTCTTGAGATCATTTTCATTCAAAATAGAGATCATATCCCTAAGTTTGACCATACCATCCGATGTGAGATGATAGTCCACATCTTTATCACCTATACCCTGTTGTAACCTATGCCTAAGTTCCATGTACCTATCATCCTATTGTCTTTCCAATAAAATTTGATATTGTAAGTATGTCCCATAAGAATTCATAGTTGATATATGATTCACTTGCACTCTCCCGCTAAGAGAATATACAACCCTATTTTCCTTTCCCTTAATGTACCCAATCTCAAAATCAAACTCACTAACCATGGAAAACCATCTAGTTTTCTTAGCATGTAGATTCGATTGGTCAAGAAGATACCTCAATCCACTGTGATTGCTCATCAATACAAAACTCTTCCAAAGAAGATAGTGCCTCCACATCTTCAGTGCATGGATGATCATTGCGAACTCAAGATTATGTGTTGGATAATTCTTCTCATGCTCATTCAACTTTCTTGACTCATATAAATCTACATTTCCTTCCTACATTAAGAGTCCACCAAGTCCTATCTTGTAGCCATCTGTACACATCAAAAACTCTTTGTCTCGATCTGCAATCTTTAAGACTAGATCATTTTTCAAGAACTACTTGAATTTCTGAAAACTTGTTGCACATTCCTCAGTCCATTCAAATTTATTACCTTCTCTCTGTAGTGATGTAATAGAATATGCAATCTAAGAGAATTTTCTGATGAACCTCCTAAAATAAAACGCTAGCCACATAAATGATCTTACCTCATCCACATTTCTAGAAAATTCCCACTCCATGATATCTCTTATCTTCTTTGGGTCCACTGCTATGCCTTCCTTGGAAACAACATGTCCCAAGTAATGTACCTTTGTTTGAAAGTAACTGCATTTTCTAAGCCTGGCATACAATCCGTTCTCTCTTAGAAATATCAACACTACTACTAAGTGTTGGGCATGCTCTTCCTCATTCTTAGAATATATGAATATATCATCAATGAATAAAATGAAAAAAATTTCCAGATAAGGATGCAACAAACTATTCATCAAGAAAATGAAAGTAGTTGGAGCATTAGTCAAACCAATTGGAACTACAAAAAACTTATAATGCACATACCTAGTCTGGAAAACAATCTTGTAGATTTCCTTTTCCTTAATGTGTACTTGATGATATTTGGATCTCAATTAAATCTTCGAGAACGTCATTGATCACTTCAACTGGTCAAACAAGTCATCAATCCTAAGCAACGAATACCTTTTCTTGATGGTTACTTTGGTCAACTATTTGTAACCAATGCATAACTTGAGAGTACCATACACTTTGACTAATGTATCCCTTGTCAAGCATTTCCTTCAACTACAACTTCAACAATACTAACTCTGGTGTGCTCATCCTGTATGGTGCCTCTGATCCTGGTGCTGCCCCTGGTACCAACTCAAAAGAGAAGTTCACTTCTCTATGAGGCCGCAACTATGAAATATTTCCTGCAAACACATCTTGAAACTATTTCAAGATCGAGTACCTCTTCATAAATTTTTCATCCCCAACATCATTACCTTTATCACTAGAAATATGCACTACAAATAACACACACCCTTTTCTGCGACTATGCTTTTTCTGTGTAACTATCACCATTCTAACCGATGTAACTTTTTGCTTACCCTACAAGATTCTTTGTTCCCCACTGTCATTCAAGCATTCAATATCTTTGTCATAGCAGCCCACCTTAGTCCTATGAAGATAAAACCAGTTCATACCCAAAAACATACTATATGATTATGAGGTCTTGTTCGCTTTGGCTTACATTTACCTTTAGCTCTGTCTTTCCCTTTCCAACCTTATTGAGATTATGTCTTATGCTTTGATTTCTCATAATAGTCCTTCAATTTACCAATGGATTCTTCAAGTGACCAAGGCTCATCATACTCAATCTGATCTCTTAATGCTAATGGAAATCCACTGGACTTTGGATTTTTCATCTTTAATATACGGTACATACCTCAACAACTCTAGGAACTTGGTTGTGTACTCCTTATCCGTCATCGAACCATATTTAGCTCATACAATTCCTTGGCTTTGTTGTCATAGTACCTCTCTGACAAATATTTCTTCCTGAAAAGTATCTTGAATTCATGCCAACTCAACACATTTGTCTTGATGCCTCTAATATGCTTCACATCTTCCCACTAGATGTTTGTTTTCGATTTGAAGCTGAAGATAATTATTCTAGCATTGATGTTCTCCATGTAATCATGTAGGTCAAAGGACTTATTCTTATCCAATAGACATGCCTCTGCATCCTTTGACTTCTTCAAATTCCCATCAATGGTAGGTAGTTTGGCTTTCTTGAAATCATATGGAAAATATCCCCTCTCACTCCTCTTGTAAGGATGATAACGATGATGACCATGGTACCTATTAGAACCAGAACTAGAATAGACCCATGTTGATCACCTCTCCTATTTGGTGTATCCAAGAAATTTCCATCTTTGATCGTGTCATCCTATGTGACTTGTGCCCACCATGATATCTACTTCCATATGCCCCATTAGTCTTATCCTCCTGCCCATGGTTGATCCTAAATGGTCCATGTCTCTGCATGTTTGACAAAATATGAAGGATTATTGCATTAACTTATGCTTATTTGTAATATTCCTAAATTATTCTTTCATTATATTCTTTGCAACTTCTTATTTTTGCCTTCAAACTTCTCAATGTGTTTGTTATGTTGGGAGAGTCCCCATCACCATGTTGCTCATCTGATCTATAGGGAGAGTCTCGTGAACTGTAGTCTACCATATTGCTACTCATCTTTGATCTTCTTCCTACAAGTATACCATGTCAAATTAAACCAAAACATAACATAATCAACATACCTCAATATAGTTTAGGGGAGGATATCTCGTCTGCAAGATCAACCAAATTAGCACAATACATGTATAAACATAATCATATCAGTACATAAATATCATTTCAACAATTATCGAGTTATCATGCATGACCATACCAACCACATACCATGACCTCATGCATGACAAATATAACTATGTCAATGTATGTATAATGACATATAAACACTTACATGCATAACAAGTGCATAACTGACATTAACTCATGACAAAGACATCCAACAATCAACACGATCAAATTTCACATGGTGACACAACTGCAACCATGCCTACACCACAAGTACATATACCACAAACATAAAGAACACATATGCAACCAACATGTATGCATGACCAACGCATTCCACCCATCCAGTCCAAGAGGTGAACCGTGCTCTAATACCACTCTGTAACACCCTCCTCCCACATTTACCCAAGCTAACCATTCCACTAGGGTAAACATGTGACAAAGAGTTACTATGATGTGATTCAAATCCCCATGTACAATTAAGGATGTGGAATTGAAAAAACAAAACTAATCTGACATTTCTCAAGAGCTACAAAACCTTTAGGAGACAACCAACCCTTCTAGGTGCCCAACCCTTGAGACAACTTGTCATTTTGGTGAGATAAACCCCTAGTTTCTCCCATGACAAGACATGCATGTAATTGGGACCCTCTAGTCACTCCCACAGCAAGGCATGCATGCAACTGTGGCCTATTTCAAGGAATTCAGAGTCAATGACCCTAGATTTGTGCTACTTTTTCAAGGATAAGTCTTAGACCTTTGCCTAGAACTTCATGAAACTTCCAGAAATGATAAAAAAAATTAATTAAAGATACCAATTCAAATATTGGTACAAGGACTTAACCTAACCCCTACTAGCAATGAGAGGTATTTCATCAAACATATCACAAACATGTAATGTATAGGTCATAATGATAGATCTGACCATAGGGATCTCATACGTATTTGAGAATCATCAAGAATAATTGATGCCTTATTAAAATAGTTGCATTATCATCTATTAGGTCATATATTCATTCACATTTCACATAATATTTAAATCATGATGACAGCCATTACCAAATTCTATGATAAACCATGCTTATAACCAAGAGAATAACAATATTAGAACAACCATAAAAACCACATATTAACAAGTACATTTACACATGAGTTTTTATTAATGTATGCATATGCCAACCAAGTTAGGGAATTCCATGAACCACCCGACCATAGATTGGGCTGAACCAAATATTTCTTTCAGACAATCACCCCCATGCCATATTACAAGCATGAACATGGGACTCACAACATAACCATTCAAGGCTTCCTCGAGCTTTTCCATATATCCACCAAGGGATTCCTAGGCCTAAAATCCTCATCAATCCAACCAATATTTACCACAATCCCATCGGATCACTAGGCCCTAAACAAGCATGGATGCCTACGAATCTCTCCACCTGAACCATGAATAATTTTTCCATCTCCACCTCTTGGATTTACCATGTATCCTACCATTATCATTCAAGGGATTCCTAGGCCTACACAGTTTCCACCCTCTGGTATTTACAGTTTATCCTGCCATTACCATTCAAGGGAATCCTAGGACCAATCAAGGGTACTCACAACTAGGCTTTACCATATATCCCAACAAGGGATTCATAGGCCTTGTGATTAACCTTGGGACGACCCCACTCAACCTTCGATCGATCTCGAATCCTGCTCGACCATAAAAAGATAACCCCATTAGACCATGGCTATTTGAAAATGGCAAGGCAAGGCTGAAAACCACTCTCATACTTACAAAACCCATGCCAATGATAGTGAGTGAACTAAATACACACATGCATGGCTCAAGCATGCCAAAACTAGCAAGGAAATAATACATGAAAATCAATACCTATAAGTAATCTTGTTGTATCCATTTGATCTCACTCTTCCTTGCTTGATCTTTTCCTTCCTTTGACTTCTTTTTTGGAATGCTACAATGCTCCAAGAATACTCTAAGTGTCCAAGAGTATGAGAGAGAGAGAGAGAGAGAGAGAGAGAGAGAGAGAGAATAGAGAGAGAGCTCCAAAATGGAACTGACAAAAGGTTTTGAATTGATCCTCATAAGCTTTTTTATTAATGAGACCTCTATTTTTTTCATTTTCCATTATTTTCCTTCATTTTCCTCTTCACATGCAACCTGTGACCTTCCACCTTCCTTTTCTCCTAATTTCCATTATTTTTATAAATAAAATGCCAGTTAATGCCACTTTGCCTTTTCAAAGCCTTTTCCATTGCCTTTGCCAATCTCTCCTTAGCCATAATAAACCAAATGAACACCCACACTAAGATGTTTTGTCCAACATTCAACCTTGAATATGTGTCCCATGACCTTGGTTATTATTTTTTCTTTATTAACTTTATTACATGAATTTTTAACAAGGGTTATTACACCTTTACTCTAAAACTAGATTTTGATAATTGTAGCAACAACTAAACACTCATATTTTGCAAAGCCTTAATATAATTCAATAAGAATTAGACCATAAATTTGGGTGTAGGAAATCTTAGGAGACAAAAAATAGGTTTGGTGGAAGGGGTGCTGGTAGTTCAAAACAACATAATAGTGATGACCAATATAATTTGTATGTAGAAAGAAGGACACAGAAAAGGGCTTTCTCTACCTTGGAATCAGATAGTAAGCCCAGTCACCAGACATAGGGTACAAGAAAAGAAAATATATCAAGGAAAAATTACAAGGGGAACTAGGGAAAATTAAGTCTCCCACTTTAAGAATAAAATTCCTACTTTCAATGGAGAAACCAAAAAGGGTGAAGAAGCTGAGACTTGGTCGTTGGAGATGCAAAAAAGTTTATAGTTGTTTAATTATTTGTGGAATTTAGAAGCTCAAATTTACATCTACCACCTTAAGGGTAAGGATAACCTATGGTGGGAATATCTTAAGGAGATTAAAAATTTATATTAGAAGACTTTGACATGGTGTAATTTTAAGGAATATTTCCAACGAAAATAATTGTCTAAGAATTATTACGAGAAGAAGATGTGGGATTTTATTTTAACATAAGTTGAGAACTATGACCATGCAATAATATCGTTGGAAGATCATGGAGTTGTTGAGATATGTGGAATTCATTAGGGATGAAAAGGGGAAAATTAAGAGGTATATTAGTGGATTACCTTCATTCTATGAAGACAAGGTGAAGTATGATGAGCGCAATATTCTAGATGCATCCATGAGAAAGCTTGAATAAATATATGAGTAGAATAAGAATAAATAAACTATACAGAGCGCTTGGGATAGTAAGAATAAGAGCTTCATGGAACAAAGAAAGAAGGGATTCAAATCCCCATCTTTCAGATATGGGTCACAATGAAAGCAAGAATCGTCTCCAACTTTTGTTGAGTCTAAAGGAAGTAATATCTAGAACAAGAAGCCCCAGTTCCATCCTATAAAGTGTTGGGATTATGTAGAAAAACATAGGTACAAGGACTACCCTCACAAGGATGGAAGTTAGAAGATTATGCATAATATATAGGTTGTTGATATAGTAGAGGATGTAGGTTGAAGCATGCATGGAATTTATATTGTGTTGGATAATAATTAGGTTGAGTACTAGGCGCATATGATTGAAGTTGCAAGTAAGTTAAATAGGCAAACTATTACCTTTTTAATTGACTCAGGGGCTAGTCATAGTTACATTGATCCAAAATTGGTAGAAAATTTAATTTGAAGGAATCTAAACATCATAAAGTGTGGTTGTTTCAATTAGCCATTAGAGTAAAATGGAAAGTTATAGAATTGGTGAATGAATGTTTAATTGATATGAATGGGTTGAATATTAAGGTCTATTTGAATATGATCTTGTTGGGGTCATATGATTGTTTGATTGGCATGTATTGGTTGGAAAAGCACCATGTAGTTATGGACTAATATAGAAACAATTTTTCCTATATTGACGATGAGGGTCACCAAAGGTAGGTTTAGGGCATTCCTAGACCAGTATCTACCAAAAAGATATTAACTCTGCAACTAAGGAAGAATATTTGGAAAGGTTACTAGATTTGGGCAATCCATTTGGAGGAATACAATGGGATCAACAAACTAATTTGGAAGATTACCCTGTATTGAAGGAGTATGCTAGCGTATTCACTAACATTCTTCGATTACCTCCAAACTGGGATATCTATGTTTCCATCGATCTAGTACCTCGAGTCGCTTCAATATCTAAAATACCGTATCAGATGTTCACTCAATAACTTAGGGAGTTATAGATGCAGTGGGAAGAATTACTTAAGTAGTACATATGATAAAGTGTATTACCTTGGGGTGCCCTAGTATTATTTGTTAAGAATAAGGACATAACATTGTGATTGTGCATGGATTTTTGGTAGCTAAACAAAATGACTATTAAGAATAATTATCCATTGCCAAGGACATATGATCTTTTTGATTAGCTTCATGAGCTAAGGTATTCTCTAAGATTGATCTAAGTTTAGAATACCACCATATGTGGATTAAGGAAGAATATTTTAGCAAAACAACCTTTCAAAAATTTTATGGAAATTATACATTTGTGGTGGTTCCTTTTGGATTAACCAACACACCGGGTTTTTTTATGTTCATAATGAACAATGTTTTCTAGGATTATCTTGATAACTTTGTTATTGTTTTACTTGATGATATTTTGGTGTATTCTAAGTTAGAGGAGGAGCAAGAGTAACATCTAAGGTTAGATTTCTAGGTTCTCAGGGAGTATCAGTTATATGCTAAAATTAGTAAATGCTCTTTTTACCAGAAGCATATTCAGGCCATATTATTTTGAAGGATGGAATAACAGTGGACCCAAAAAATAATAATCAAGAAATGGTTGAAAACAAAAAATGTTTAGGAATTCAAGTCTTTTATGGGCTTAGCAGGTTATTACATGAGTTTCTTTGGAGGATTTTTTAAGATTTCTTACCCTATCACTTCATTGCAAAGGAAGGGTATCAAGTTTGAATGGACTCCTGAGTGTGAAGAGGCCTTTCGACGTCTAAAGGTTTTGTTGATATGTGCTCCAATTTTGAAAAACACAGACCTAAATGAAGATTTCTTGGTATGCATTGATGCATGTAAAGAAGGTTTGGGAGAAGTATGTATGTAGAATATACATGTGGTTTGTTATGAATCGAGGAAGTCAAAGGAACATGAAAAGAATTTTGTTGCGCATGATACATAGTTAGCATGTATAATTCATGCTCTCAAGATGTGGATACACTATCTCATGGGTCGAAGATTTGAGTTACACACATATGACTACAACTTGTGACATTTGTTTGAAAATCCAAATATGACTGCCTGAGAAATCATATGGTTGGAGTTCTTAGTTGAGTTTGACTTAAAAAATAAATATATTAAGGGAAAGGATAATAAGCCTATAGATGCTCTTAGACAAGGAGTGCACCTAATGCATGTTGCATCAATAAGTATAAGTAAGATGGATATACTTAGACCAACAATATTTGGATATCAAGAATAGTTTGCAATATAAAGATAAGCAACCAAAATATCTATATTTTTAGATGGGAGAAGATGGAGTTCTTCTTTATAAAATTCGTGTATATGTACCAAATGTACAGGAAGCGAAACAATTAATTTTGAAAGAGATTCATAAGGTGTTGATTTTCAAGACACCTAGGATATGATAACATTGTTATAGTGGTCAAAAAGTAGTATTTTTGGACTGGGTTAAAGAAGGATGTGGCACATCACATAGTGGGGTGTTTAGAGTGCAAAAAAATCAAGGTTGAGCATAAGCACCCAACTAACTTGTTGTATCTCATACCCATCACGGAGCAGACATGGTATGTGGTGTCGATGGATTTTATTACTAAATTTCGTAGGATAGAAAAAGGGCCTGATGCGATTATGGTGGTGGTAGGTAAGCTTACTCAAGATTCTCATTTTATTCTAGTGAAATCAATGCACAAATCAACCAACATTGTTTATATTTTTATGGGGGAAGATGATAATGCATCAATTAGGGGGTGTGTGGGGGGGGTGTGGTTGGGGGGGGGGGGGGGGGGGGGGAATTTAATACGCTGATTGGTTTATGATTAAATATATGTACCTTGATATTAGTTGCTAGTGAGATGGAAGTCAATTTGGCAGCCTTGTGTGCTTATATTTATGTGTATATGGATTTCGGGGCTATATTTTCAAGGGATGTGTATGTTATTTTTGAAAAATAGATGGAAGATCAGGATTGTAAATATTGCAATTTTGTACATATTTTTATATTTATAAAATAATTGTTGGCCACGGAACCTGTTAGGTCCCTATAATGCTAGTGATTCCCCCATTAATATTGTCATTGTATCCCTTATTGTTATTTTTGTGCCTCTATTGTCCCCATATTGTTATTATTG
Source organism: Pinus taeda (assembly GCA_000404065.3). Classification (NCBI taxonomy): domain Eukaryota; kingdom Viridiplantae; phylum Streptophyta; class Pinopsida; order Pinales; family Pinaceae; genus Pinus; species Pinus taeda. Next base: position 227,036 of record APFE031056910.1, on the reverse strand, counting down.
TGCCCCATAGAAACCCACTATTGTTATTTTTGTGCCTTTATATTATTATTGTTCAGTCGGCTTGGTTATATTGTGTCCCCTTAGACTCCTATATATAGAAAGGAGGTTTTGTCGTTTGAATCATCCAAGAATTGTTCATTTTTATAATGTAAAGGAGGTTTCCCCATTGAAGAGGCTGAATTCTAAGACATTGATCTATATTTTTATCTTTTTGTGAGCTGGTTTCCTAACATTTGGTATCAGAGATTTGGATTCTAGGGTTTTACTGCTCCAAATAGGTCATTGTGGAATTTTCGCTATAACACTTTTTCTGTGACATTTCAGAAGCGAAAAACAAAACGCATTTGAGACGACATCACGTTGAACCTCAGGTCCAAATTTTAGAGCTTGTCTCACTATATTATCGAATATATGATCTAAGGAAGTTAGGGTTTTTGCAAGCTCCAGAATTTAAGATAAAATAGGTCATCATGGGATTTTCGCTATACTCTTTCCCTATGAAGTTTCAGAAGCTAAAACAAAAACCCATTTGAGAAGACATCTGTCTGAACCTCGGCTCCTAATTTCAGATCATGTCTCCATATATTTTTGGAGATATAGTTTGAGGAAGTTAGGGTTTTTGCAGACCCCCGAATTACATTCCAAATAGGTCATTGTGGAAAAATCGTCATAACTATCTCTCTGAGCATCAGATTGAAATGTCGTAAGAAGTTACAAAAGGAGGATATATTGTATTTTCTTGTATATAATTTTCAGATCCAAAGGTCAAAAAAGGGACATATGGCACTTCATACAAGTTCGCTCTTCTAAAAAGGTATATAATTAGGTCATATTGGGAGATTGTGCATAAATCTTTCTTAGAGAATACAATTTCGATCAGACTAGTGTCATTGGAAAGAGGACATAGAGGGCTATGGTAGGTCGTGATTTCAGAACTGGAAGAGCTGAAATTACAGAAATACATCAAATTCAATATCAGGCTTCTACAAAGTGAAAAAAAAAAGGTGTGTAGTTTTTTTTTCAAATTTTGCATAAGCTTGGCTTGAAAAATTACTTTGAAGGAATTCAAAGGTCATAGTGAAGCATTATTATTGATAATTGATACCATGAAGAAAGAAAATCAAAACGCATAGTAAGCAACCTGAAAGTTCTAGCATGACTCATGAAGAAGAGGAAGAAATGCAACATGATATATCAAAATTACAATACTGAGTACAACAAGTGTCACTCGCACAAAAAGTAACAGAAGCTAAGATGGATGATTTAAAGAAAGACATAGAAGCTAATATGGATGGTTTAAAGAAAGGCGTGGAAGCTAAGATGGATGGTTTAAAGAAAGGAGTAGAAGCTAAGATGAATGGCGTGGAAGCTAAGATGGATTGTTTAAAGAAAGACGTAGAAGCTAAGATGAATGGCGTGGAAGCTAAGATTGACGGTGTGGAAGCTAAGATGGATGGTGTGGAAACTAATATGGACGATTTGAAGACAGATTTGAAGACATGCATGGAAGATTTGAAGACAAATTTGAGAAATTTTCTAGAAGAAATGCTTACTAATGGCGAAAGGGTAGTAAAGGAAACTCATGATGAGAAAAAAATAAATGTTAATCATGATTTCATAGACTCTAACATTGGATTGAAGAACCACCATGTTCCAAAGATCGATATGA
>APFE031056910.1:204702-223736 GCA_000404065.3 Pinus taeda | reverse complement strand
AAGTTTGTTAAGAATTATGGGAGAATAGTAGCACCTCTAACAACATTATTGAAGAAATATGCGTTCTCATGGACTCCAGAAGCAACAAAGGCCTTTGAACACCTTAAAGAGGCAATGTGCCAAGCACCAGTCTTAGCTACACTGGACTTCACAAAAACCTTTATTGTGGAATGTGATGCCTCAGGAAATGGAATTGGTGTTGTTTTACTACAAGAACAAAGACCCATTTCTTTCGAAAGTTGTCCAGTCAAAGGAAAGTATTTACACAAAGCTATTTATGAGAAGGAAATGTTGGCAATACTACATGCATTTAAGAAATGGTGACCATACCTAATGGGAAGACACTTCAAGGTAAAAACAGATCATGATAGTCTTAAATACTTTTTGCAACAAAGATTATCTTCAGAAGAGAAGCAAAAATGGGTCACAAAGATGTTGGGCTATGACTTTGAAATCATCTATAAAAAAGGGAAGCAAAATGTGGTGGCAGATGCACTCTAAAGAAAGGATGAGGATGTGGAAGCATTTCTTTGTGCCATTTCTATTATCCAACCAGATTGGATAAACAAAGAAAGGGATGAATGGAAGAATGACAAGGAAGTGTGGGCACTCATTCAAAAGATATAACAAGATCCCAGTACATCTGATACATTTAGCTGGAAAAATGATTTGTTATGGTACAAGGATTGGTTATACCTATGTAAGAATTACCAACTCAAACAAAAGATTATTAGGGAATTGCACATCTCTTCCTTAGGAGGGCACTCAGGATTTCTAAAAACCTACCTCAGGGTTAAGAAGGATTTTTTTTGGGATGGCCTTAAATCGGATATTCAAAAGATTGTGGCAGAATGTTTGGTTTGCCAACAAAATAAAGCTGAAACAATTAAGACCCCAGGACTATTACAACCCTTATCCATTCCAAGCCAACGTTGGGAGGAGGTTTCAATGGATTTTATCACAGGTTTACCCAAGTTCAAAGGAAAGAGTGTTATCATGGTGGTAGTTGTTAGACTTACCAAGTATGCACACGTTTGTGCATTATCTCATCCATTTAAAGCGAGTACAATTTCTATTGCATTTATGGGGAGAAGAGAAACTCCGTGGTGATAGGAAATTGGTTATAGTGTTAGGTGTTAGGGAAAGGGCACCTAAGGAGTCATGTGGCTTTAGGGAGGTGCCGCATGATGAACAAAGGCCATGCATGCCACATGGAAAAGAGGGATCATGCATTATAAAAGAAACTCACAAGGCCATTGTTCCTGCATTCATTACGACCATCAATATCCATCACCATTATTATTCATCATCATTATCATCTCCCATTCATGCAAGTAACTAGTTATTTTGTCATTCCATCATCATCATTTTTAGTATTCCCCACTCATTCCATAATGTGGGGTAGACAATGGATTTACGTTATGTGCCAATCAGTGAACCCGATGTTGGGGTTCTCAAACTAGCTGGGGATGTTTAGTAGATGAGTCTTGTGCTTGGACTTTGGGAATCGATTGGAGTGTTGGTAACCAATTGGTGAACCTTGGAAGGTGGGAATAACAAACAAACTAGCAGGTCCCGAAGAAGGGTGTGCCACTTGGGTTCTGGAACTTAACGAGCCATTTATGGCCTAGAAGGGTGCTTAGAAGCCTTGGAAGTAGCATAAGATCCTATAGTCTTGTTTTTTATAAGTTCCTGCCTAGTCGTAAGGTTCCATGGAAGGTGGGCATCATAGAGGGACTAGAAGGTCTTGAAGAAGGGTATTCCACTTGGGTACATGTTTGGGGAAATAGTGCATAGTGTTTGGAGTCATTCTATTGAGTTGGTGCTTTAGCCGTGGATATGTTGTTATGCGTTTACCATTGCCTATGGAGTTGTAGCCCCAACTTGAGGGAGACTCATGGTTGAAATTAATGAACCAGGAGGTTTATTTTTGGGTGGAACATGGAGAGCCCACTACTAGTTGCTCTTTTATATAGATATGTGTTTACATCTTATGTGTATTGATTGATTTATGGATATATGGTTGAAACCGTAGCTTTATGGCTTAGTATTAAGACTATAATTTCCTTTGTATTTTTTTGTGCATGTTAATACTTATATATATATTATATCTATATTTATATATATATATATATAATTTATAATAATATATATAATATCTATATATATATATATATATATTATGTGCATAACTATACTTAAGTAATAATCAAATTTCATTGTGAATTGTGGTAATTACTTTTGTATGTGTAAAAATTGGCATCACGAGCATTCTGCATTTACATTCATGAAAACCAAGTACTTACAGGTGTAGAGATAGCCATGGTAGGGTTAAGGTTTTCACTCCTCTAGATAAATTGAGTGTTTTGAGTTTTTCTGGTTGTAGTGTAATTGACCAAAAAGAGGTTGGTGATGTTACATTCAAGTTGGAACAAAACAACTTGAGCTTATGCTCATTACTGGTGTATTCATAAATCCTACATACAATAGAAAACTTAAACTACAAAGTATTAGGATCTTCCATAATCAAACCATAGAAGTATGGGAGCACAAATGGGTTAATGCTTTTCATTCTTACTTCTCCATCCATTTCTCTAATGAAAAATGTAAGCACTTATAGTTGTCTATCTTCAGCCATAGTGTTGGTTGGGTGTGAATGTCTTCCTTCGTTTGTAAGCTCCTCAAAGATCCTCACTTGCTTACCAGAAAGGGCCTCAAACGTCCCTACTGATAGGGAAAGAAGCTCATAGCCAAAAAGTAATGGCCCTCAGTATTGCAACAACAATGCTTTAACTCCTAAGGGTCACAACTTTAATTATCAACCCGGGGTTCATACAAACTTAAGAGGGGTCAATAATGTATGTGCAAAATGAACTATCTATTTCTCTTGTTGATCCTTATGTAGGTGGAAGAATTGAAATCATGGTAAATTTTAGGGGCTAATATTCACAACTGGGCTAATTTTTCATGTTTTTTCCAAAAGAAGGATTCGCTAATTTCCTTTTTTTCTAAAAAAACATTCACCCACAATTTATAGTATAAAATTGTTTTAATGTAAAAATCGCCAAAATTTTATATAGAGATTGTATAAAATTATTAGAAATTTGAATATTTTTCTAAAAATGTTGCTAAACATTTTACATATTACATATTATGAACTAGTGAGATTCGCCAATATTTCTAAACATTAAAATAAATTTCCATCCTTAAAATTTTCCCTGATTGAAATGAAGACAAGATGCGTAGAGACTGAGCTAACTAAACTATGCTACAAGAAAAATACATTTGCAAAAGATGAATTACAAAAAGAGAAATGGCAGAAAAAACCATGTTAATTACAATAAAATAAAGAACACTTACACACTTATATTCTATTTTCAATGAATGGAAAAGAAAACTTAGACACTTATACTTCCAATGGGGTCTCAAAATATTAGTGGGGTCTCTATACTTCCAAGTTTAATTATCAATGTTCTAGGAGTGTTGTAATATGCTAAAAAATTCAAATCGTGAATTTATTGTGAAGCCAAGTGAGAATGGAGGGTTGGTTAAAGGTTGCTACATGAGTCTCCAATTTGCTACAAGAGACAATCCAATGAGCATGTAAGCTAGGAAAAGTGTGGATTTGAGGGGTAAGGAAGCTATGAAAATGTTAGAAAATGATAACATAAAACCAATCAAACCTTTAAAGGAAACCTGGTGCAAATTTATCCTAGTGAAACCAAACTCTGTGTGTTTCTTGTAGCTGCAAACCTGGTCTTTACACAACAAAATAGTGAATAGTAAAATTTGTAATAACAAGAGAAATAGAGTGAATGAATATTTGGAATGGAATTAATAAGTGCTACTAGTATGATCAAATGCACAAATAACCTATAAGACAATTTTTTTCATAAAAGCTTCTATTTAACCATGCATAAGAGCTATTAAAAGATACCTTTCAGAAATTCTAGAAAAATGAATTATAACACTAACAAAAGTATAGGAGGGCTTTGAAGCTCCTAAGGTGGGCCCAGCCCAAGGATGCTCAAATTCCTTAGAGGAAATCTAGACTAAGAGTTTAAGTAGAACACCCCTTTGATTAATTGAGAAATTATTTTCACGTTACAAAATTGCAAAACTTACTTGGAAATACAAATCTAATCTTTCCTCCTATTCTTCACACTCTTTTCTAAATCCCCATTAGGCTACTCAAGCCTTTTATTTATACAAATAGTGGGGAGTGGCCTCCTTAAGAGGAGGACTACATTTCCATCAAAAAATCCCTAGAAAAGGGGAACATACTCCTAGTCCACATCACAACAATAGGAAGGGGCATTAAATTCCCTCAGCCAACCAAGTTGAGGTTCTCTTACAGTGGGGAACAAGTCCCAAAAATATATCTGGTGCTATATCTCTTTAAATCTATGCAATATCTCTTCAAATTCTATACAATAAAAATTTTAAGGCACATAAAATATGAAAACCTCATTGAACTCTTCTAAGAGCCCATTAAGCTAGGAAAACGTATCATTAAGTGAAAAAGGTGGGTTCAATATAGTTTTTTATGTGGTTAGGATTGGATTGATGGACCTTATAATTTACCTATGTTGGAGGCCCATCACCTAGATAAACTCTGAGAGTCTGTATCAATTAGGTTATCTGCTCATCTTCCTTGGCAATCAACATTCTCCTTCTTGCACTCCTAGATGCCCTGGTGACCTTGAAGCCTGGATAAATACAACTGATATGAAATCCACCTCATTTCACTTGATTAAAAATTCAGTGCATCCTAGATGACTTGATTTCCATATGGCTCAGTCCATCCTTGGATGAGTTTGGATGATTAGATGCCTTGAAGGAATTTCTCCATGCTAAGATTCCTTCACTTCAAAACTATTTTACTCCTCATTCCTTTGGAGTTTGGCCAAGTTACATATGGCATTGTAAAGATTTCTAGGAGGGCTATCTAATGGGTCTACATTCATGAATTCAAGTCACTAAAATTTTAAATTATGCTCAAGAATAAATGAAAATAGACACCTTAAGTAATAGTGGCATTACTAGCATAATCAATACTCAACAAGATCCTCTTGAACTTGAAATCACTTGACATCAATGAATAGAATTGACATCAATGAAAACAAAAAATTGTCAACACACTCAATCATATACAAAGCAATTGAGGAACTCTGCGCATAGTTTTCAATGAAGTTAGGGGTACGACCTAATTCAATAAGCATTGTGATCCTTTTCTTCTTAATGTAGCCAACAATCTTCAACGTTTGAGGAGTTAACAAACCTCCCAATTCATAAATATATATCTCACACATGCTTGAATCAATGTTGTGCACAACTTTTGTTTGTATTTCCTACTCTTTTAAGTGACAAGTTATTCCTCACTTCTATGTGTAGATGCCTTCATTTCCTTTTCATCAATATTTTCCAAGGTGAATAATTTTGTTTCTTGAAATTTGTTGTTACAACCAAATCATAGTCCTCTTTCTCTTGTTTCCTCCATTTCCTTATATGATATTCTAGTAGGTTGATGTAGAGATTTCTTATGAAACCTAAAATGATATTTTTAAGTCCCTATAATACTAGTGATTCCCCCATTACTAATTTCATTCTAGCCATTATTGTTATTGTTGTGACCCTATTGTCCCCATATTGTGATTATTGTGCCCCATAGAAGCCCACTATTATTATTGTTGTTCCCTTATATTATTATTGTTCTGACGAATTTGATTATATTGTGACCCCTTAGACTCTTATATAGAGAAAGGAGGTTTTGTCATTTGTATAATCCAAGAATTATTCATTTGTGTAATGTAAAGGAGGTTTCCCCCTTGAAGAGGCTAATTTTGAAGTTGTTTCTCTATCTTTTCTTCTATTTTGTGAGCTGGTTGCATAACAATTGGTATCAAAGCTTTGGATTATAAGGTTTCGCTACTTCAAACAGGTCATTATGGAATTTTATCTATAACTTTTTTTCTACGATGTTTTAGAAGCTAAAATTAAAACTCATTTGATCCGAAATATTGATGAACCTCGGGTACGAATTTCAAATCTTGTCTCATTATATTTGTGGAGATATGATCCAAGGAGATAGCAGGTTTTTGAAGAGATGGATCGAAGAGATTGCGCAGTACTAGGAAGGACTGGGTAACTCACTAGATCATGCACTGAGAAACTTCTGAGAAAGAAGCTTCTACGCAATTTTTGGGCTGAGAGGCTCAAGGCTACCTCTCAGGCTTTGCACAATTTCTCAACTGAAGATTGGTTGTTAGGTGACTCTATGTCATTTTGGAGGTGAAGTCTCACTGTCAACATTGGATACACAATTCCTGAGAGAAAGGTTGGTTTTCATCGAGGATTGCACAATTCTCTAAGGAAAGCCTGGAACTTGGTTGAAACCAAGTCAAGAGACCAACTTGTGGGTTAGGTAGTAAACCAAGTGAGAAAACACAACTAAAAAATTAAAAAGATAAAGCTCAATCAAGGCACAAGTACCTAGGTCAATGCGAGATGAGTTGTTGTGATTTAGGAGGGAGGCTCCAAAATGAAGCATAGGAAAAATTTTGGAGGAAGGTTGTAACCGCTACAATAGGTTGTGAATCATACACTCATTCTTCCACAAGAGAGCTGATGGAGAGGTTGCAACCAAAATATTTAATAGGTTAACTTCTACTTAAATTCAAGGAACTATGAACTTCTCGGAATCAAGAAGAAACATAAGTACAAGAAGAGGGACCAAATCCTCTTTGTTGGACCCAATCCCCAGGGTCTCACCTCTCTAAAACTAACTCAGATGCAACTTAAAATTCAACTTCTCATTATTAAGAAGTGCAGGTCTAATACATCACATAAAAGTTGAAAATAACAATGTCAATGCTTGGACCTCAATAAATACACCTAGCTCAAGAAAAACATCAAATCCTAATGAGTTCTTGCTCTAGTTTATTTATACAAAATGGTAGCTAAAGCATCTCCCTTGAAAATAGAAATGGTTCTCTCCTTGATCTCGAAAATGGTGGATCTTGTCCTCCCTAATATTCACTTCGAATAGGAGTCACTCAAATGCCAATGAAATCAAACTATTGAGAGAGGATATGGTGATCCCAAGTCGACTTTAGGGAGCTAAGGAGGTGGACAAACTCCCTAGATTCTCTCCTAGTTGTCTCCATTGATCTCATGCATAATAATAGCCTAAAAAATGCCTCATATACCTGCAATTAAACCACATTAGGCCACATACTATGACAAACAACTTCTACTCCTCTTACTAAGCATAATATAATGAAAAATGTGAATTAATTCAAAAGAAGGGTAGTTTTAAGGTTGGAGGATGGAATATTAATCTTCAAAATGTACGTATTGATGGGACTCATCATCAACCCCAGTTTTTACTCATCCTCTGAGAAGCGCAGTCATTCATGTGCAACTATTTCATGGCCTTGGTGGCCTCCCTGACATCCTAAGGCTTCTCAGATGGTTCACCCTCTTGGGGGTAAAAACCTACATTCTTCTCTATATATGTCCATTCCTTCTTCTCTCCTCCTTCATCTCTTCCTTCTTGTAAGCCTAGCAATAAGGGTGGACTAAGCTTGAGTCCTATCCACCTGAATTTCATCCTCTATATGATCCTCTTGTACAATGTTGTTCTCTCCAAGGAAATCCTTAGCCTTTCAAAAGAGTGATATTCTATGATCTGTAGACTGTGGGGTAAGGCATGCCATCTCCTCTAGCAAGCTTGCAGTATTTATATTCCCAAAAATCTGAATGTGTCTTCAAAATGTAGGATGGTTTCCTCCTGGTTGTAAAGGTATTTAGGTGCTAAAGAAACATCATTGGAGATGGGCTATGATTTCTAATGACAACCCTTGGGTTTACTAGCTGTAGCCTGATATACAATGGTTCCTTTTCTTCCTTTGTCATTACCCGTTTCACTTCATCAGCTCTTGTCTCCTCATGAGTCATCCAGGATGCTAAGGCCATCAACTGCATATCGCCCAATTTTTCATTGGGATCCCAAAAATTCATATTTGTTAGAGTGAGGTTGAGCGTGTAAAATTCAACCATTTTTTCTTTGTCTTCCATGTTGGCTTGGCTGTAAAATTTAATGAACTATTTGTAATCCTGAAAGGGCATAGATCCATGCTGTGTTAACGTTTTTGTATGGAATTTCAACCACTGTTATTTGAGAAAGAGAGCATAAATATTTTATGGTTGTCTACATTACAATGCTTCCATGGAGATACTTTCCATTGTTGCAAGTTGTTTTTCTTTCTCCTACAACCTCTCTCTCAACCTCATATTTTCTGCCTGTAGCTACTCCTTCATTATAGACTCTCTCATTCTAAAATCACTTAACTATTTTCTCATTTCAATGACCTCTTCTTCCATGAGTCCTACATCCTCTACCTTCTTAGATTTAACAACTTTCATCCACCTGTGGGTTCTTCCTCTTTCTATCCCTAGCTCATAACATAGTGGGACTACAAATGTTTCAGGGATAATCCTCCCTTCTTCAATGAATTTGTAGTAGGAGCTCAATCTAGGTTGTGGGATAGGTTCTTGGAGCTCTTGTAAGTCTTTTCCAACAATTTTTGAGGTGGTGGCTACCTCTTGTGAATCTTTCTTAGGCTCTTATAGCTTCCCTTGTTTTTCCTTTAGCAAATTATGCCTCTCCTATAGCAAACCCTATCTCTCCTGTAGAAAACCATGTCTCTCTTGTAGCTTCTCTTTTCCCTCTTCCTCAAATGCAGATTGTGTTCTTGTCTTATTAAATGTGACAAACCTAGTGGTATTCCTACTCACAGGTGTTATGGGTGACTTTTTTTTGGTTCTAGGAGTGACCTCCTCAATTTTTCCCTCACTGGGTCCTATTTCTTCCTGTTTCCTTGGTGACTCATCAATAATTATAGGAACCCTTGTATGATTTTGTGGCTTTCCTTGTCTAATTATAGTGCTCTTCCTAGTTCTGAAATACATTTGACTTGGATTTGACTACTTCCTTTTTGGTTTGATAGGAGTTCCCAATGTAGCTAAGGTTGCATCCACTTCTTTTTTAGTGTTTTCTGTTCCTTGGGGTGGAGAAGTCTTCTTGAGGCTCATTCTTTCTTCTCCTATATTTTCCTCCTCTTTTCCTTCCATCTCTGCTTCTCTTTGCTCTATCTTTGCTGCCTCTTTCTCTTCTTCCTTTGTTTCCTCTCTTTCCGTTCTTGTTGCCTCCTCTTCTTATGTCTCTCTTTCTTCTTCTTCTGACATTTCTTCCTCTTCCTCTTCAGTATTTTCCCCTTATTCTTCCTTTTTTTCCCCTCTCTTCCTCCAACATTAGAGGCTAGGGTTTCTCCTAGTGTGAGGGCTTGTGTTTCTATGAAATCCTCCCTATCCATGTATACAAATTTGTTCCATAGGACAAGGATTCTTAAATGGTTTAGATCATGTACCACTATCAATTTGATGAGGCCATGGTGAGCTAAATGTAGATGTTTTCCTTCCCTTACCTTCTAACTCATCTCCATGATTGACTACATAAGAAAATGAGGGATATTAAGTCTTTGAGAAAGGGGTAAGTCTATCTTTAATCTCAGCTCTTGGAGCAACTTGAAGTGATAGGCATATCCCTTCACAAGATATGCATTAGAGTAAATTATAGCCTAAAAGTGGCCTCCTAAGGAAAAATAATAAAATAATAGTCAAAATAATAAAATAAGAGTTATGAATTTTGGAGGGAAAATAAGAAAAGTACTATTTTTAATTTTATTTTTGGCTTATCTCCTTATCTGTTTACTCAAATTTCAAGTGTCTACACTTGAAATTTGAGTAAAACTATAAGGAGATAAGCTAAAAATACAAGTAAAAAAAGTATTTTTTCTTATTTTCCATCCAAAATATTTAAATTTACCTCCTTTTAAATTTGAAGGATTTTGATTGGTATACATATTATGACATGGAAATTACGTGAAAATTTCATGGGAGAAATTTAGGCTAAAATTTCCTCTAATGTATTTAAGGATATGATACGCTACATCATCCCAAGAGTAAGGAACACTTTCTCTACTCACTCCATTATTGTCTTCTATAGACTTCTCTTTTGAAAGGAAGAAGCTTTTCCTAACTGTGACACTTATTCATTTGTCTTCTTTGATCCATCACATTCCTAGAGGCAAGGTGGTTACCCTGCTGATAGTTTCTAGACTGAGAGAAATGACCAACCCTTCGACAATAGTTATGGAACTTTCTTCCCCTTTAGGGTGTAATGTTGTGGCAAATTCATGTGCAAGGTCATCATCATACCCCTTTAGTATCTCAAAGAAGCCCAACTACTGGTGGTTTCTAAAGATGTCAACTACAAGAGGGTGTTGGTGAATTCTCTTGGTATCTGAGGTTTCCCTTTTGTTAAATCCTCCCCCCCATTTCTTCTCTATTACTCCTTGATGCTATGTAGGTGTGGAATTTCAAAACTTTACATAGTTTCAGTGGTGAAATAGTGGCATAAACAACAGCTAAACAATGGCACAGTGCTTGGTGATTATGAGGAAGAAGGGCGCTCAAAGTTATATTCACCAAGCTATTTATTTTATATTTTCACAAAAACCTCCAAAAGGATCCCCTACTGATCAATTGAGTTCTATATGCTCTTAATTTCAAGAAGTCTATTCCTAAAATTGGGCATAAAAAAAGGAGGGTATCACTTACTTCCTATCAGAGCAATTATGGGTGTGCATGAAGTTTTTGAGAGAGTATCAAGCCACCATGACTCCTTTTTCTCCTATCAATTCCTCCTGTAGCTCCTGTCGGCCCTCCTGTAGCAATTGCAGGTCTGTATGTAAATTTCTCCTGTAGTACTATGCAGGTAGGGTTCAAAACTCCTCGGTGGCACCCTAACTGCTCGATGCACTAGCTCGTCCTTCCTCCACCGGTTTTTGGAATGAGTGATGATGTAAATGGAGTTGGTCCAACACTTAATATCCTTTTTTTGTTAAAATATTGGAGCGCTATGGTGACTTGGTATTAACATGAGTTTCTTCTTTTCGACTGTTATCCCCACTAACTGTCATCATCTCTCCCTCCTCGTGATTATCACCCCACTCTTCAAGGACACCCGTTTTTTTAGAGTTGACATTTCGACATTGCATGGGTAACTTAACTCAAACTTAAGTTGACTAATCGAGGATCGCCAAGTTCACTAGCCACCTCTAGCCTATTAAAACACCTTTTCTTGCTTAAAACAAATTTTTGTCATTTTTATGCAGAGGGACGAGGTTAGGGTTGCCATACCTGCACCTACCAATGGATTGATCTATTGTATAGGCTTGCATTCTGGAGATGGACCATACATCATTATGAACAAGGGAGTTGACCTATTTGACTTATCTCCTTTGCATGTCTTCATTTTTTTATGATGCCTTGTTGTTGTTGTTGTGTGCTTGCAAGTGCTCTGATATTCAAGCTACTGTTGTTGGTGGAAATCCTCCCTAAGAATGAGGTGTCTCTTCATGGCTGAAAACTGAGCTTCATTGTCTTTTCTGGTGGTGAAAAAAAATAATATCAGTGTTCGTTGTGTGGTTGTACATCATGATATAGGAGGAATTTCTTCCGTTAACAGTCCCTTGTTCTCCCCTTTAAGGCTTCAGATGGCATGAGGGATATGAGGGAGATGATGATGACTGATGAGGATAGCGTTAGAATCATGGAGGAGTAGTGTAGGAACTATAGAGATAGAAAGTGATAGCTTACATGTTTATTTTTTATTTTTAAGGAAGAACAGAGTGGAGAAGTTTGAGCAAACTTTTGGTGAAATGAGTGGACGGATGATGGATGTGTGATGGAAAAGTCATAAGAGGACCCTATTTACCCTTTCTCGAAGTCAAGATGGTATTTTGGACCAATTTCCTCCTTAGATCTCCCTAATGTAGCTCTATGGACTCCTCCTATAGCCTTACAGGACCTTCCTATAGCAACACAAGTCCTTCCTATAGCAACACAGAGAGGAGGTGAATTTCATATTTCTTGATGACATGATGGTGGAGAGAGATAGAAATCTGAATGGAGAGGATGGATATGAAGTGTATGGATAGAGGAATGGATGGAAGCATGTAGGTATTTTATTGTAGTCATGAAATCTACCATTGTGTACAACTCTGCAAAACAAAAGAAAGGTTAGCAAATATGATATAAGCTTCTTCCTTTTCCTCTTTTCTTTTCTCTCTTGTTTTATTTTTCTTGAGACACAAAGGCTACCTCAGAGGAGGTTTTCAACCTACATGCCTGCTCTAGGTGCCTCAAGAGAGGTTTTCACCTAGGGATATTTACTACTTTGTTCTTTCTTTTTTCCTCCTGGGCTAGATCAAAGAGGTTTTCAACCCAGGAGTTTTCCTTAGATGCCTCATAGAGGTTTTCATCCAGGCCTTCTATTTTTCTCTCTCCTTTTTTTTAAACAAAATTTCTAAAAGTGTTGTGGAAGGGAAGTTATGAAACTCCTAGTCACATTCAATTCCTTGCTGACTGAACTGATAAATTCCTCCTTGGACAAAGGTCTTCTATATAACTTCAACTTGTAACCATTTACAAGCAAGGGGATGCCTTCCTCGTCAATAGTTCTAATCTAGGTAGATCCATTTTCATGACATTTTTCCACTAGGTATGGGCTAAACCACCTTGTCATTAGCTTCCCTTTAAAATATTTGAACCTAGAATCATATAATAGGGCCCAATCCCCTTCTTGAAAAAGTCTTTTCCTTGATATTCTTTTCATGCTAGAAGTTCCTTTGCAAATGTATGACTTCAATGTGTAAGAGAGCATGCATTTTGAACTCATCTAAGCCATTTAATTAAAGTATCATTTCATATTGTGCTGTGGTGACATCTAAGTCCAACTGAGCTGCCATTCTCAAAGTTTTATATTCAAACTCAATATAAAGCAGAGCTTTCTTCCCATAAACCAAATCATATGGAGTGAATCCAGTGGGGGCTTTCCAAGTGGTATTGTAGGCCCCAGTGTCCTCTACAAGTTTCTCTTCCCAATATTTCTTGTTGATGTTAACAACTTTGGTGAGGATACTCTCTAGTGATCTATTTGTGACCTCTACTTGCCAATTTGGTTGAGGATGATATGCAGTCGATGTCTTGTGCTTGATATGATGCCACCTCATGAGATCCTCAATCAAATTGGATGTGAGTTGTGCTCCTTGATCAGTGACTACCTCCCTTGGATACCAAAACTTAGAGAATATGTTCTCTCTTAAAAATTATGCCACTTTATACTTAGTTATTTCTTTAACTGCATTTGTCTCAGCCCACGTTTTCAAGTAATCAGTGCACACAATGATGTACTTTTTCTGCCCTGATGGTGGATCAATTAGCCCAATGAAATCCATGCCCCACTTTTCAAATGGCTCTAAGGCCATTTGAGGTTGTCGAAGAATTTCATCCCTGGGTGTGGCTTTGCCCATTGTTTGGCACTGATCACATCCAATGGTAAACCTCCTTGCATTTTGATGTAAGGTGGTCCAATAGTCACTAGTATGTAAAACTTTAAAGGTCATCCTTTCTCTAGAAAAATGACCTCCATAAGGACAATATCAATCTAAAAATATTGCCCCTAATCCAAGTGGAAGGGGAGCTTTTCCTTACAATCTTTCTTTTATCCATGGGTGATAGATTAGAAGGGAACCTCCTAGTAACCAAGTAGTTTTCTATATCAGAAATCTAGGGAGAAAGCATTGAGATAGAAAAGAGGTGCTCATATGGCAGTTGATCATCCATCATCTCTTACCTATAAGGAAGGTTAACATAGACAACAAATCTACAACTAGATTTTCATTTCCTGGTCTGTCAATGATATTCAAATCAAACTTTTGCAGCCATAACCACCACCTAATTATCCTTGTCTTAAAATTAGGATTGTTCATTGAATATTTAATAGTTGTATGATTAGTATGAGCAAAATTTTGGTACCCAGCAATATAGTGCCTAATACTTTTTAAAGAATCTGCTACAACTAGGAGCTATTTTTCACTAACAGTGTAATTCAGCTCAACTTTAGACAAATTCTTACTAATGAAGTAAATGGCATAAGGAAACTTATCCCCTACTTGTACCAAGGCTCCCCCCACAAATTTATCTAATGCATCAATATGGATATGGAAAGGAAATGCCCAGTTGGGACCTCTTAGGATGGGTGTAGTAGTCAACTCTTCATTCAAGACTTCAAGGGCCTCTTGACAACTATTGGTCCAATAGAAATATGCTTCTTTGGCCAATAAACCAAACAAATGTAAGCCACTTTACTAATGTCTTGGATGAATCTCCTATAATACCCTGCTAGTCCTAAGAAGCTCTTAACATCCCTTTTCTTCTGAGGGCTAGGGACCCTTTTGATGATAGAAATTTTGTTTGGGTCCACCTGTATCCCCTCCTTGGAGATGGATTGGCCAAGGAGAGTCCCCTCATTCTTCAAGAGCTCAAATTTCTCATAGCTTAGAAAGATATTCATTTCAATTCATTTTTTCAAAACATTGTATAGATTGGAGAGAGCTTCATGGAAGTCACATCAATAAGGAGTGAAATCATCCATGTAGATTTCCACAAATTCATGAACCAATTTAGAAAAATACTCAAAAATCTCCTCTAGAAAGTAGTAGGGGTATTGCACAAACCACATGCATGGAATTTATAAGAAAAGGTACCCCAAGAACATGTGGATGTGGTCTTGCCTTGATCTTTGTGGCTAATATGGATTTTATTATATCCACTAAATCCATCGAGGAAGGAGAATAATTTATTCCTTGCAAGGCCATCTAGGAATTGGTAAATGAAGGGAAAGGGAAAATGGTCCTTCTTTGTGGCCTTGTTGAGCTCCCTATAATCCACACAGATCCTCCACTTCGAAACTAACACAAGAGATGATATCCACTTGCTATCTGAAATAGGGTATATGAACCATGCATCCAGTAGTTTTTGTAGTTCTTCCTTTCCAATATCTTTAAGAGTTGGGTTCATCCTCCTCTAGGGTTGGCACACTGGCTTGCATCCCTCCTTGATGTAAATTTGGTGTGTACAGACCGAGGGATGCATACCTTTCATTTCCTTATCATCCCAAGAAAAAGAATCCAGGTGTTGCCTCAACACTTTGCACAATTTCTCTCCATGTTTGGCTGAGAGAGAAAGGTATATCTTTAAAATTTTGAATGGGCCAAACTCCATAGTCTTGAAATTTTCTATAATTAAGTCAATAGAGCATAATTCAGCCGAATGATTACTCTCAGTTCCTTTCATCAACTCATCAATGGGTATGGGAGTGGGAGATTGATTCAAAAGGATGTGGTCAATGAAATCATCTTCACTAGATTGGCCCACTCATGTAATGATGTCCATAGTGCATATTGAGTGAGGGGTGGTGTGATATAGTTCATCTTCTTCCTCCTCTTCTAGCCACAAGGGTTGCTCAATGGAAGGTTGAGCAAGAGGAAATAATACCAATTGTTTAGATAAATATTCATTCTTAATGGTCATGTTACCATCCCTACAACTAATATAAGCATCAATGGTGGCTAACCATGGCCTTCCCAAGATGAGAGGATAGACATTGAACTTGTGTTTTGGTTGGATAACCAGGAAATTACTAAGATACTCCTAACAGTCAATGGAGGCCATAACATCTTCAACAACTCCCTCGGAAGCTCCTGTGGATCTGTATGCAAGCTAAAACAATGTGGTGGCATTTCACAAATCTCCTTGGAGTTTTAGCTTTAGAATGGTTTCCTTAGTCATCAAATTGATGGCCGCCCCAAGATTAATTAGGGTGTCAGGGACTATAAGGCCATCAATGTGTACAACCACTACAGGGATTCGAGGGTCTAGATATTTTGGGAAGATCACCCTCCTAAGAATCAAATTAGATAATTTTCCAACAACATTTATGGTGGGGGTGTCTTTGTTTCTTCTCCTAGGATGTTTAAAACATTTCTCCTTGGTGAGCCTATTATAAATGGAAAATATTTAATAGCTTGGAGAAGGGGTATTTTAGCGCACAAATTCTTCAATTCTCCCAAAATTTCAACCTCTTATGGGGTGTGTTGGCCAGGGTGGATCAAAATATGAGGAAAAGGAGGTGGATTGACTTGAGGAACACTCTCTTCCTTCTCTCCTTCAATCTCTTCAGGTGGAGAAGGTGGGTGGTTATCTGGAAGAACTCTCCCAGACTGAAGGTTGATCTCCTAGATTTCCACAACATAAGCAGGGTAAGATGTATCTCCACTGTAGACTTGTTGGGCTTTCTTATTGTTCAATTTGAATTTTGTTGAGAATGCATTTGAGGTTGCTTAGGTGGAGTAGGATGAGTGAGTTGTGGCAGAGGTTGGGGTGGAGGTAGTAAATAAGGAGGCTAGTTAACTTGAGGCCTTCGCCCATGTGATGGGTTGCCCCATTGAGATGATTGGGGTGGATACGATTGACAGGTTGAGGAGGATATGGAGGAGCATAAGGCCAAGAAGGGGGTGTGGACCAGGATGGGTGAGTGGAAGAGTACTAATGTTGGGTCCCTATAATACTAGTGATTACCCCATTACTATTGTAGTTGTACCCCTTATTAATATTTTTGTGCCACTATTGTCCCCATATTGTTATTACTGTGCCCCATAGAATCCCTCTATTGTTATTTTTGTGGCTTTATATTATTATTGTTAGGTCGGCTGGGTTATATTGTGACTCCTTAGACGCCTATATATAGAAAGGAGGTTTTGTCATTGAATCATCGAAGAATTGTTCATTATGAATGTAAAGGGGGTTCCCCCTCGAAGAGGCTGAATTCTAAGGCGTTTATCTATCTTTTCTATCTTTTCTTGAGCTGGTTTCATAACATTTGGTATCAAAGCTTTGGATTCTAGGGTTTCGCTGCTCCAAACAGGTCATCGTGGAATATTCGCTATAACTTTTTTTATGCGAAATTTCAGAAGCTAAAAAAAAAACCCATTTGAGAAGACATCGTACTGAATCTCAGGTCTAAATTTCAAAGCTTGTCGTGCTATATTTTCAGAGATATGAACTAAGGAAGTTGGTCCTTTTTGCAGAATCCTGAATTACATTCAAAACAGGTGACCTGGGGAAAATCGTCATAACTTTCTCTATAAGCATCAGATTGAAATTTCGTAGGAAGGTATAGAAAGAGGATGGACTTTAGTTTTTTGCATATATTTTTCAGATCCAAAGGTCAAAACAGGGACACGTGGCACATCGTACAAGTTCGCTCTACTGAATTAGTCTATAATCAGGTCACTGTGGGAGATTTGGCATAACTCTTCATTGGAGAATCCAATTGGGGTCAGACAGGTGGCATTGGAAAGAGGACACAGAGGGCTACCGTAGGTCACAATTTTTAGAACTGGATGATCCGAAATTACAGAGATACATCAGAGGCAATATCGAGCTCCTACAAAGTGAAAAAAGGTGTGTATATGTTTTAAATGTTTGCTTAAGCTTGGTTTGAAAAATTATTTTGAAGGAATTCAAAGGGCATAGTAAAACATTATTATTAGTAATTGATGCCCCAAAGAAAGAAAATGGAAACACCTAGTAGGCGACCTAAAAGCTCTAGCATGACTCATGAAGAACAGGAAGAAATGCAACATGATATATCAAAATTACGAGACCAAGTGCAACAAGTGTCACTTGCACAAAAAGGAACAGAATCTAAGATGGATGGTTTAAAGAAAGATTTAGAAGCTAAGATGGATGGTTTAAAGAAAGGTGTAGAGGCTAAGATGGACTGTTTAAAGAAAGGCGTAGAAGCTAAGATGATTGACGTGGAAGCTAAGATGGATGATTTAAAGATAGATTTGAAGACAGACATGGACGAATTGAAGATAAATATGAATAAGTTGGTACAAGAAATGGGCACTAAGGGTGAAAGGGTACTAAAGGAAACTCATGACGTGAGAACAAAAGAAACATTAATCATGATTCCATAGGCTCTAATGTTGGATTGAAGACCCACCATATTCCAAAAATCGATATGAGGAAGTTTGATGGCAAGGATCCCGCAACATGGATATTACAGATGGAGCAATTTTTCGATCTCAATAAGGTGCAAAACACACAAAAGGTACGTATGGCAACTTTATATTTGGAACCAAATCAATTTGTATGGTATCAATGGCTTTGCTCTCGGAAACAATTTATCACTTGGGCAATATTTACGAAGAATTGACAGCACATTATGAGGATACAAAAAGCAACACTTTTTTTAGCCAATTGATAAGTCTCAAACAAAAGGGTTCAATAATGGAGCACATTGAGGAGTTCCAAAAATTGAACATAAGGGTAAAAGATATTCCAGAGGAGCATTGGATTGATGTGTTCATAGGGTCTTTAAAGGATAATATCCAACATGATGTTCGCCTTTGGGAACCCGATTCATTAGAGAAGGCATTCAAGTTAGCAAGAAAAATGGAAAGCAAAATTATGGCAACCAGGAAGCATACCACTCACAACTATAAAGACGAAGTGTTGTTGCCCCTAGTCTTCCACAACCTATAAGGTTGACACCACAACAATTGGAAGAAAAAAGAGAAAAAGGGATTTGTTACAGTTGTGATAGCAAATACACTAAGGGTCATAAGTGTGCCAAGAAGAAATTATTCTACATAGATTGTGAAGAGGAAGAAGAAAAGGAGCAAGAAAGGTCAAAAGAAGAGGATATACTCCAGGAACAAAGCCTAGATGAAGAACAAATGAATCCGACTATATCTTTTAATGCATTGGCGGGAATTACCACTCCTCAAACCATCAAGATAGAAGGACAAATCAAGAAGAAAAAGGTAATAGTTTTGATTGATTTAGGAAGCACCCACAATTTTATTCATTGTAAGGTAGCAAAAGAATTGAATTGCTTCCCATATCCAGCACCAGAGTGTCAAGTGATGATTGCAAATGGAGGAACAATAAATTTCTCTGGAAAGTGCCATAATATCAAGCTATTCATGGGAGAATATGTATTAACTAGCCCAATGCTTTCCATTCCAATGGGAGGTGCTGATGTTGTATTAGGA
>APFE031056910.1:166765-200704 GCA_000404065.3 Pinus taeda | reverse complement strand
GGGTCGGCTGGGTTATATTGTGACTCCTTAGACTCCTATATATAGAAAGGAGGTTTTGTCATTTGAATCATCAAAGAATTGTTCATTTATGTAATGTAAAGGAGGTTTCCCCCTCGAAGAGGCTGAATTCTAAGGCGTTGATCTATCTTTTCTATCTTTTCTTGAGCTGGTTTCATAAAAACTAAGTTTTCAAGGGTGTATTTTGATTTGGATTATAATAAGAGTAGTGTGCACCTTTCATGCCTTGTTGATATGGCCTAGGTACTTGAGGTATTCTTTGATTGATGCAACAAAGTTTCTCTGACCCCCATTCTTCTCCTTAATATATAACTTTTAGTCCTAGCAAACAAGGGTACTTTCTGGTTGCATGATTTTCTTCACACACTAGGAAAACCTCTATGAGATTTAAGGGGCACTCGCTCCTAGGATGTCTTTTGGTTCATCTTTGGCAAGAAATAGCTAGTGCCATTTCTTCTTCCTCCTATTTTCATTTTATTTTCATGGTATTCATTTGCAGTGCAAATGTATGAAACATTTCACTGTTGAAATCCTCTAACATTTTTCCTATCTAACTCTTAATGGAAGTTGTGGAGGGAGAGGAACTAACCAAGCCTTGGATAGCCCTACCCTTCTTTCTAGCAGCCCTAGAGTGATTCTTGAACACAGTTCTAATGCCATCATAGGATAATTGATAGATATCTCCCCTAGAAATCATCTTGTTGGTCTCCACAATGTCTTCCCTAATCCCTCAGAGAAGAACTAGTTTGAGTGATTCAGGATCAAGGGTGTAGTGACACTCCTATGACTGAGTTGAAATATCTCCTCGTAGTCTTATAGGGATTCATCAAGTAAAAGAGTCATCCTAAATATTTCTTCCATGGTTTCTTTGGACCTATAATAGTCCCTGTACTTGTTATTGAAGGCTTGTGCGTTTGGGCTCAGGTAGTGATGCTACCCCTAAGCAGACCCATATATCAGCACAAGGTTGCATCCTTAAGGGTAGAGGGAAATAAATTCAGATTATGTTCATTAGAGGCATATTCATAGGTCCTATAGACAACAAAAAATTCAAACATGAAGGTATTAGTATCCTCATAGGTTAAGCCATGGAAGTGTGGAAGGGAAGTAGGGCTTATATTCTTCATTCCAACCTCTCCATTAGTCTCTTTTATAGGGAAAACCTCATTATCCCTATTTTCAGCCATATTTTGGGTAGGTGAAGTGGGTTTTTCTTCTTCCCCAATAGGTTCTTCATAAATTTCAGGTTGCTCACCTAGAGGGTCTTCTAACTCCCCTATAGTCAAAGAGGGAAGATGGCTATCACCAAAGATGAGTGAAGGTTGACTGCTTGAGGGTGTGGAGATTTTTGGTAAGAATTTTCCTTGAGTATCTCTACTCCTATGATGCATGAAAGAAATTTTTTCTCTTTTTATTTTATGTTACTTCTTCAAAACTATATGAAAAACAAAAAACAATGCTCAAGTAGAAACAACATCTACCTAGTCACCTCCCCGACAAAGACACAAAAAGGTGGTGGGCCCTGGTATTACACCAAGAATGTTGCAACTCCCAAGGGCTCCTCAACTCAAATTATCAACCTGCAGTTCATAAAAAAATTGAGGTGATAGTGTTATATACACAACAGATAGGATTCCACTCATTCCACCCTTAGTTATGACATTACATCAAAAGGTGCTCAAAGACCCTTCCTTATACTGAATTAGAATGAAAGCTTGATAAAAAGACAAATTGGAAATTGCTTCTAAGTATGAAAATAGAAATGTCATTGACTCAATTTGTAAAATCCTAATTACTCAATTCATGAAACGATAAAGGCTAACGTACTTACATAAATGAAGATATGTTATCTTGTAGAATTCATCACACTTTCTCATTTACTTGCAGAAAAGAAACTAATTTATCTTGCATAATTCATAAAAATACCAATCAGAATCATAGGTACTATCTACCTAGTTCATACTTGCTCATAAATCAATAACTTATTTGCATGATAAAGAAACTAACTCTACTATGTTTTTTCAGTGAAGACAAAGAAGGTTTGGAGTGGCCTAGGAGCTTTTCTTGGTCATATAATCATAGGTTAAGATCATTATGCATCAATGCTAGGTCAAAGTTGCAGTGTGGGTCAAAAATGATGAAGAAAACGCCTTCTACAAGTTTGCTACACGTGATTGCTACTTGAGGCCTATATTGCTTTAGGAAGGAATCTAAGTGTTTTTTGAAGGTAAAAACGTTGGATTGAGGGTATGGATAGATGAATAGTAGTTGAAGAAAATGAAAGAAGTTTGGTTTGAGCACCTAGCCAAGCTCAAGACCTCTCAGAGGCTTGTCTTTCACTAGGATGAGTGTTGTTGGTGACCTAGACATAATAACTTATAAAACAAGGTTTTTGGGATAGAGCTTGGAGGTGTAAGGAGAAGGTGAAAGAACTCAAGATGGAAGTGATGAAGGTTCCCTTCCTTGCAGATCATTCAGCCCTGCAATCAATCACATGCATGCATCCATTTATCATTTGAAAAATGAAATAACTTATGATGGAAAATATGCCTTGAATTTAAATGACATCTAATTCATGCAAACCACTGATCTACTCACTGAAGTAACTTCTAAACTTCAAAAATCAAATGTAAAATAGGACAACGAATACTAATGTATTTCCGGAAATCATAAACATAATATTTATGGGTTGTGGTTGTGAATCATTTGACTCATTCTCCACAAGGGAGGTGATGTAAAGGCTGCAACCACAAGATTTTATAGGTTAAATTCCATTGAAATGCAAGAAACTATGAACTACTTGGAATCAAGAAGAAACATAAGTAAAAGAAGAGGGACCAAAGCCTCTGGGTTGGTCTCAAAACCAAGGGTCTTATCCCTCTAAAACTAACTTAGATGCATCTTAAAATCCAAATTCTCATTATTAAAAAGTGCAAGTCTAATGCATACATAAAAATTGAAAATAACAATGTCAATGCTTGCAACTCAATAGCTACACCTAACTTAACAAAAAAATCTAATCCTAATGAGATCTTCCTATAATTTATTTATACAAAAGGGAAACTAAAGCAACTCCCTTGAAAATAGGAATGATTCCCTCCTTGATCTAAAAAATGGTGGATCTTGTCCTCCATGATCTTCACTTGGACTAGGAGTCACTCAGTTGCCAATGAACTTGAACTAGTGAGAGAGGATATGGTGATCCCAAGTCAAGTTTAGGAAGCTAAAGAGGTGTAAAAACACCTTAGATTCTCTCCTAGTTGTCTGCATTGAACCCCTGCATAACAATAGCCTAAAAAATACCTCATTTTCCTGCAATTAAACCATATTAGGCTACATACTATGAAAAACACCTTCTACTCCTCTTACTAAGCATAATATAATGAAAAATGTGAATTAATGAAAGAGAAGGGTATTTTTAAGGATGGAGGATGGCATATTAATCTCAAAGTGTACCTATTTATGGGACTCATCAATAACTGCCTTCAGTTATTCTAAGTACATATGTGCAAGAGGTGCTTTTTGAACCTCTGCTTGGAGTTGTTCAATCTGTTGCCTTGTAGCTTATAGATTCTTCGCCATCTGGCTATTCTCAATCATCAAATATTATGTGTTTGACCTGGAAGGTCATGTGAAGGCTAAGTTGGATGCAGAAATAGCTCTAGGATTCTTTTTGGTGTCCACCATGATCACCTTCTCTTTGACAAAAGAAGGATGTGTGAGATCATCTGGAAAGTGTTTATTTCTATGTTAAACAATTTTCTTCTAAATCTCATCATATGTTAAGTTGTAGATATCCATGACCAAAACTTCATCGAGAGGAGTAATCTCCTCTTCATCGTCTATGTTTTTCCCTTCTGCTAGAGATAAGGGAGATTGAGTGGTGATGTGTTGTGCATATGGCATGAGATCGGCATCTTGGTTATACTACTCTAGCTCTACCCCAATGTCTTGAATTACTATCAAGTCTTCAATCTCCTCATAAAGTTCCTTATCCTACTGCCCCTTGCTCTCTTCTTCAAGTAGTTGATTCTATTCTTCTTCTTCAGCTTGGTTAAACATTGTTTCCTTCTCTTCTTTTCTCTTTATTTCTTCTTCTTGTATCTAGTTATCTTCTTGTTATTTTTTCTCTCGTTTTTCCTTGTACCTTAATTATTCCTCCCGCCTCTTATGTTTCTTCCTTTTCGCTACCATAGATGCTTTCAAGGTAACTGGATCTGCTTTGAATTTGAAGCTTTGCTCTTCTGCTGTACTTTTCATAACCTTCCTCTTAGACTTTGCATGCACAGGGTTTCGTCTCTCTGATGGTTCTACTTCCATAGTGGCTTCCTACTAAGGATTGACCTATGATGGACCTACAAAGTTGACTATTGTGCGAGGCTTAGAGGAATTATGACAATTCTTGATATTTTCCTCTTCTCGTCTAGAATAAGTCCCACTTGGCCAACTGAAATGTATTTTTTCATAGTGTTTCTTACAAACACTCTTGGGATCATACAAGTGATATTCCATAAGACCAAAACTGAAGTTATCGATCTCTTTACCTTTGGTTTTTTTAGCCTTAAGATTCTTAATATCATATGATCCCATCTGCAATGGAAGAGTGGGCGAAGGTCCTTTCTTATTCCTTTGTAAGACTCCTAATAAACCTATTGTTATAGACATTTTTGGGCACTTCAACCCCAATCACAAATGTCCATAAACTGAGGGCTCTTAAGTCCCTAAAAGTGTTGCTTTACTGCCTAAAGGAACAAGGTCAGCTGATTACATCATCTCCC
The DNA here is from genome assembly GCA_000404065.3 of Pinus taeda. Taxonomy (NCBI): domain Eukaryota; kingdom Viridiplantae; phylum Streptophyta; class Pinopsida; order Pinales; family Pinaceae; genus Pinus; species Pinus taeda. Next base: position 195,908 of record APFE031056910.1, on the reverse strand, counting down.
AGAAGTTATCCACTGAAAACTGCTCATAAATGGTCAAAACTGGACCATACTGAAAGTTCCATGCAGAGGGTGCGATGCATATCACCTTCCCAATGTACAGGGTGCGATGCATACTGTTTTGCTCCTCTGTAGGGTGCGATCGTCGGGAATGGACAAATGGTAGGGACAAAAATGCGAGGTGGAAGATCATGGAATCTTCCAGAATCTTCCCCTCTGACACTTGCCACTCCATTTTCGACCAGGGATGAGTAAGAGATCATCATTCTCCAAGTGGATCCCTCATCACAGAGATCCAGAAGCTGGAATTTTGTAACTTATAGAGAACTGTTGTTGGTATTCTAGTGTACATTCATAGTGTTGGGTGATTTTGCTTTGCTTGAGGTGAAGAAGGGCTTCTTAGCTGGAGGATGATGCTGGGTCAGAGCTGCTCATGGTTGTAATCCTCTTGCTACTTTTATCTGAATAAAGCTATTCTTGTTTCCTTCCATATTCTTATGTATTTGTTTATATATGCTTGTATATGGTTAATGCACATCTGATCCTGCATTATTCATGAACCTAGATCCTAGTTTCTTGCATAGTAGTATATTGCTGTGATTCTACAGGTCCTTTTGAAGCTGAGCAGACAAAGAGTAAGCGGCAAAACTCTATCAAGAAGGGGAGGGAATCGAGCGCAAGACTCAGGTTGGCCCTCTTGGTTCTCCTGTCATCTATTTTCATAAAAGGAATCAATAGTAGACTTTGATTGTTTGTTTCTAAGATAGCCACCCATCTTAGTGGGAATAGCAGCATCCTTGTGGACACTATTCCCGTATAACACCTATGGAAAGATGATAAGCTACCTCCTGCTTGAATAATTTGTTAGTGGCATACCTCGATAGTAAATGTGATGACTTATGACCACCAAACACCCTGAGGTAAGTGCCATCAAGTGAGGAAAAACAATCAAAATGTTTTTCTACTGCATCCAAAGCCTCATGAGACATGTAAGGTGGCTCTTACAAAAATATCATCTATTAGAACACTATGAGGAAGTTATCGGTCATATTGTCCATGACTCCTCTATAGCTTCTCTCTGAAAGCAACTTGCAGTAAATATGCATAGTAGGCTCCTTTGGTGTCCAAGTCTAGCTCATGTTAGGAAAACAATTATGAGTACATATCGCATCCATCAAGTATGCAGACATATCCAATTTGGCTTACTTACCCTGGGGAGGGTCCTTTGCATTAGTCACATGGATCTTTAATTGTTGGGCCAAAAAATCTTACCAGTTAAATGATTTCCCTTCATTTACAATCTAATGAAAAAGATATGCCCATCCTTTGGGAAAAGTCTCAATACTCTTTTGACCATAGATATGACAACATATAATTATCAACTATTGGAATGATTTTTGAGAGATTTGGCCCTATGTGTGTCTCTGGGTGTATGGTGGAATTTGGATGTCTCTTTCACCCAACCTTTGATGACATTTTTAGTTCTCAGGTAACTGGTGACTGCGTAAAAGTGATAATATGTGTATTCTTATGGAAAGAGAAAGTGATAATAGCTGATAAAAGAGAGATAAGCTCAAAATTCTCTAGTACCTTTATCACAAGATGCACTCATGGGAAATACAAATCAGATCAAGAAAATTAGTTCATTCAACAAGATTAAAGTAGAAACTCAGTAAATGAGGAGAAGCATTACGTAATTTCTGGGTTGAAGGTGGCATAATGAGCTCATGAGCTGTGCAGTGTGTAGTCTCAGCAGGAAAGGGGTGAGCTTGAGGCTCAGACTACACAATGCACAGTCTCAGTTGGGCTAACTAAGGGAGGAAATTGTGCATTGCAGAGTCTTAGCGGCCAGGGCTGAGGCTTGAGGCCTGGAACTACACAATATGCAATTGGGAAAGCCAATGACTACACATTGAAAAGTCTCAGATGCCAAGCATGATGCTTGAGCATTGAGGATAAGAATTGCACAATTATGATAGGCAGTTGTTGGCCATAATTGCATAGATCTGCCTGAGCAGGAGAGAAAATTATCAGATCTAAGTGTTGGGGAAGGAAGGAATGTATATTAGGTTTAGGGGGAGTTATATCAGTCAAAACTAACTAATGGAAACAAACATGCAAAAGGAAAATCGAACATGCACAAAATGACCTAGTAGCAGCGATTGCTAGTAGGCAAAAAGTAAGGAGTGGATGTGACACTTGTAAAATGTGCACGATGGACCGAAGCAACACTTGTAAAAGCTAATAATAGTTAAAATTCCATGTAATATGAAAATAAATAGGAAAAAAATCACTCATAAAATAAAAAGTGACAAAAAATTTGACAAAAATCGACACTAGAAAAACTTACGTGGAAAAGCGTTGCAAACTTAGCCGAAAGTTCCTTGATCACATTGGGAATGCTAGAGCTCCAAGATAAAATTTGCAAATGGTATCTAGAGGCATCTATTATATATATCTAATTGGGTTATGGTTTATGACGCGCATGCCTAAAATCAAGGAAACAACAAAAATTGTCATAAGATCAAAATTAGCAACTTTGTGCCACTTTCTGCACATTAATTATGCACTCCCTCTTTTCTAGGGATGAAAACTTAGATTTTTCCAAGAAAATACCCATCCACACAAGCAGAAAGGACTGTGTAATTCCCAACAATAAGAGATTACACATTTCACTGCCTCAGTGAATTATGTAGTTTCTAATTGAAGGACAAGGCTCAACATCATTTCTTTGCTCAAGGGTTTCCCGTCTTCAAGGATTGTGCAATTCTGATCCTAAAGGCCTAGAACATTTTCTAGAGACAATGGATTGAATAGTTCCAAGAGGGAATATCGACAATTGGTTTGGGATCAGAGTAGGAAATGACTTGTGTTTGGAAATTCTCATCTAAGATCAATAGAACTTAATCAAGATAAAACAAGCACTGCATGCAAACTTAAGTATTTGAAATCATAGGGAATACTTGATGGTAGTAAAAGATGGGTCCTTGTAGATAGAAGGTAGGCTATAAAATCAAATTATAGGGAAAATTTTAGAGGGCGGTTGTAGCAGCTACAACATTCCTTTACAAACAATTTTTTGGGGAGACCTACTTGCCTTGGGCTTGGTAGGATTGCTATGGCCTACCAATGTTGCAACAATATTCTTTTCCTCTTCTTCTAGGTTGTTTGTCCTTTTCTTCTTTGCAGGGGTGACCACTTCCTTCCCTTTTCCTTTCATGTAAAAGCCCTTTTGTGGTTTATTATGTTCTTCTAGGGCCTCTAACAATTCTCACCTTGTCCATGTCTACAAAATAAACCCAAGGGATAGGATGTTGTAGGTCCTCTAATGAATCAATGATAGTTAACTTGATCAGGTTCTCATGGCTCAGGTAGTTGTGCTTGCCATATTTTACCTTGTTGCTCATTTTCTTGAGATATTGTGAGAGGAAGAAGGCATATAACAGACCACAGTGGATATAACAATTTGAATTGACGGGCATATATTATGTTATCACCTAAAAAGATACCACCTAGCCATTTTCCACTAGGATGATAGAAATACACTATGTAGTATGGGTTTTACCTATTAAAACCCACTTTCACCTTAAGAAGTAATTTAGAAAACCAATTTTCCTAAAAAAAAAAAAAATACCCATTTGAACATAACCCATAAATTCATTTAATTAATTTCATATTATTTTCATATTTACCCATTTTGTGAAAATAATTAAAATTATTTTTACCCATTCATAGAAATAATTAAATAAATCATTATTTATTCATTATTCTTGAATCATTTAACTTCTCTTGCTTCAAATAATTATTAAATAATTATTTAGTAATTATTTCTAACCTCTTTTCACTATATTACCTAGGAATAATTAAATAAACCATTATTTATTTATTGTTCCTTAATATTTACACATTTCTCTTCTGAAATAATTATTAATTCACTATTTAGTAATGATTTCTAACTCACCTTGACCATATCTCCTTAAAGTAATTAATAAATAATTTTTATTTATTAATTACTTTAACAACTTTTCTTAATTTACTGAATTAATCATTATTTTTTGAGTTAGTTCACTAAATAAATATTTTTTACCATTTCAATAATATTTTCCTCTCTTAAATATAATAAAATACTCCTAATGGTTAGATGTTGAGTTGGTCTAATAATATTTTATTGTTTGACTAGATCTCGATCTATCCTAACATTTTATTATAATTAGAGAGGTTTTTCCCTCACGCTTTACACATGATCATTATCAGCATCGTCACCTTGTTCTCATTACTCATGAGCTCTCCATATTGAGTTCAACAAGCCTTATTATTTTTCCATTTGCAACCAAGAAGAGAGAGAGAGAGAGAGAGAGAGAGAGAGAGAGAGAGAGAGAGAGAGAGAGTACAATAACTGTAGGGACTTAAAAGGACCCTGCATTGGAGGGGGGCATCTACAACCCAATTTTGTGTTCTATTCCCCCAAGTGTTTTCATTAATAAAAATCAATTTCTTGCCATTGGGTTCCTTGTTATTACATTTGGCATATGATCTCAGTATTTATAAGATCTTTTTGCAGGGTTTTTCTAACTTTGTTCTTGTAGATCTGAAAATATTATTGAAGAACATAAATTTCTTTAGCATATTTATTCTAGTTTTATTTGTTGTTAGGAAGGATTTTCACCAACCATAAAAGTGTCTTTTGAGCACATCTTCTTAGAAAAATACAACTAAAAAATGACGACTCACCTAGGGAATGAACCTAGAATCTTGTAGTTTTGACTCTAATGCCATTATTATTCACCATCTCAAAAGAACTTCTAGAGTCCCATATCACTCTAGATAACCCTCAGGATGATCCAATTAATCATCCCTACATCTTACATCCACAACCCAGTCCCTTAAACATTATTGTTATTTAACCTTGATGTCTTCTAGTTGAGCATCAATTCATTATGTTTGAAGCCCCTCTTTGGTATGGTGACATCATATTTGTGAAACCATAAATTTAGTCCATTTGACTCCTATATTTATTAGCACATGAGATTGGAACTCCACCCTTTCTTTTCTCCGACTACATACATCCCTTTTTCCCATAAGAATACACTCATAACAATAAATGGTTATGACATCACAAATTGCATTATCAAAATATCCATCCAAGTGTTTGGAATGCATTATTCTAAATACATATGGCATGTCCATAGCATGATATAATCTTACATCCAAAAATGGGAGCACCTACATGCCTACATCTACTCATCAACCTCTGGAGGATCTCGTGCCAGTAGGGACACTCCTCCAGCCTATAGGTCCTTGACAGCCTAACCAACCATAAAAGTGCGCCTCATAATAAATCACCAATTAGAGGGAATATTCACACAGACATCTATGTACTAATCCTCCAACTCGTGACATCCATGCTCTGTAACAATTCTTATCACTATGTTAAGCATACATTTAGTTTCCTACATGAACTCATCTATGTCTTGTCTCCCTTGAGATCATGATGCCCCAAGATCCATGGCTCCATGTGCTGTAGGACATCCTCTATATCCTATCAGCCTCTTAGGTGCTATATTTGTATGTTATAAGTTTGATATTTTGTACCATATACCTATATTTTCTAACCTATGACTTTCATAAGCATATAGTATCTATCGCATGCTATAAGGGCCCCATGTTGATCTAGGTGGTAGTGGTAGCTCAAGGCATCCTTGGAAGTTCATACCTAAGTATGGATAATCCTCTATGTATAGGGGGAGTTGATCCCAATGGGTGAAAAAATCAGGCCATAATACTCTTATGACTCCCCCTCCCCTTGCTCGTCACAATAGTTGCCCCCAATGATGCATCCTTAGATCACGTGGGCCCCCATCCAAAGTTTTCACATGTGGTTGAAGAGAGGGGATCTTCTCAAAGAAGAATGACCACAATATCATCCCAAATGAATAATTCCTCATAATATCCATCCTACATGAACTCAAATAGCATTTCATCATTGTTAACAACATCTAGGTGCACCCATAGTGGGTCCCTATAAGCACAACCTCCACCAACATCATCTTCCCTCTAGTGACTTTCTGGAGAGCATGGATACCCATTATGCGCATCACTGTCAGATTTGTAGATGTGTCTCTAGTCTCACCAAGTCCTACATATGGGTGCACAAATCCCTTATTTGTGCACCTGAAACTCATTAAATCTCAACAAACTCATCCATATGTATCCATTGAGGAAACACTGAGAGTATCTTCCCAGTCACCCCCAAGGGTGGTAATCTTTTCAAAAACTATATGTCCTGGATAGTGATCTCGATCTCATGTTCCTGTATAATAAAACCCTCTCAATCTATATCCAAATAACTGACTATCCAGGACAATAATGGATCACACACCCTCATCAGTAGGTTCTCAAATAATTTGAGCAACCCATAGCATGTAAGAGAACCCCTCACTACTTGTTCCATAGAACTTGAGAGTGCAACCCCTCGAAATATCATTCTCACCATATCACTTTTCACTCTGCCATATCTACACAAAACCATAATTTTTGTCATTACTAGAGTATTAAATTAATTTCTAGCTCTAGGGTCACCTCAAGGGACCACACTCCCCCTTTCGCCTTCCCCATTTTCCCAACATAATTTTTCCACCTAAACCTATGATACCAACACACATTTTAGCAAATTTTATGTGTTTCCCATTGTAGAAAAGCGCCAAACAAGTGCATTACATTTGAGAAGATGAATCGAGGTTCCCTTAGGAAAAATTAACCCCTAAACTAGAAATATAATCCACACAAATTGATGAGTATGGTATGGCCACCAACTTGAAAGTCTCATATTCAAAATCAACTAGGTTTTTTGTCTCCTACGAGCTCACCAAGTTTAGGTCTCTCTCCTCCTATCAAAATTCACCAACAACACAATGCATGCATGAATTTGAATTATGGGCAAGAATCCCTTTTATAGGAAAACCCTATTTTTTTCCCTTGGCCATTATGGGCTCAAGGTAGCTCTATTTGAAAAATCATCTAAATCATTGGAAATCTCTCTCCTATCTATCTAATGGGTTCCTCTTCAGTTTTGGTAATTTGACACTTCACTTGGGAGCCTTTTTTCCCATGAGTTCTCACTTCACCGAATATTGAAATCAAATATCTTCATATTTGTTTCTCGTTCTCTCACACCACTTTGTATTAACACCTATCAATTTATGTGTCAATTTTCATCATGAGTACCACTTTTTATGCATGTTTTGATGGTCCCCCTAGGGCCTATACCCTTATATCCCATGGACTATATTCATAACATCAAATATGAGTTACCCTTATATCCCATGGAGTCTATTCATAACCCAATTGATCCCTATTACAATATATCATCCCCTCGGTTTGTTGCATTCATCATATATTTCCAAAATTTGACCTCCATATGTCCTGATATGTCTTTGAAAATCGTCCATCTGAGTAACTAACCATCCCCTTTAAAATCGTATTAGTTGTTCCCTGGTCAACCTTGCATATTATGCTTTGACACAGGAAGTCATAAGTCCACATATCCCCTTATTCCCCATTATTCTCCCTGGTATCATTATATATTGGTCACATTTATATGCTCCTTATGCCTCTTTTGAAAAATCTTCATTGCCTCAGCTCTCGTAGGCCATGCCCTATCAACTTCAACACATTCATTCCAGGATACTGGTCTAGAGGGAGGTGTACCTTGGATCCAACTTCATCATTCCTGCGTGCCACAAATCAACCAAAGGGAACCATTATTTCCCTTTGACTTGATTATTTCTCACATCCTCAACTTCAACTCATTATCACAAGATTGGGAATCACACACTTTATGGTCCAGTGCTTAAGTATATTATTCGAGTATTTATTGGGTGTGTGTGAGATGTTACAGACCTCATGAGGGGGTGTCCCTTTAGGTAGCCCCTCGCATGCCTGGCCATCTATTTTTCCTGATCTAGCCTTAGATATAGTTTTTTTTATTTGACTAGCTTGGTTTTAGCCAATTGTAGAGCCCACCATATGAGGCCTTCCTTCAGCTGACTCATTCTGTTAATTAGAGCCCTTTGCTATCCAGCAGGTCTTCTTTGGTTGTGATCTCCCCCTCACATCAGCTTAGGGACATTTGATCCTATGTACTAAGTTCTGTAGTTTTCATTGTATTAGTCATGGCCTCTGTGTTGCAGGCACTTATGTATAGGGACTGTTTTGTATCATTGTATTATTATCTGACCCATTAATGCTAGAACATCATGTATCATGTATTCCTTTTCTCAGACCCACATTGTTGGGTGCACCATTAGTCTTTTTACTGAGCTATCTTGATGGGTATGGGTACGCCTCCACTACATCATTGAGGTCATGACCATTAGTCTTTTTACTGCGTTCTCTCTCTCTCTCTCCCTCTCTCTCTCTTAAGTGATCACCTAGCCATTTTCCACTAGGAATATCGAAATACACCATATAATATGGGTTTTACACATAAAAACACACTTTCACCTTAGGAAGTAATTTAGAGAAACATTTTTCCTAAATTATTTATCTTTATCAATTTGAAAATAACTCTGAAATTCATTTAATTAATTTCATGTTATTTCATATTTACCCATTTGTGAAAATAATTAAAAATATTTTCACTCATCCATAGGAATAATTAAATAAGTCATTATTTATTTATTATTTCTTAATCATTTAACTTCTATCCCTTGAAATAATTATTAAATAATTATTTAGTAATTATTTCTAAACCCTTTTGACCATATTACCCGGAATAATTAAATAAACCATTATTTATTTATTATTCCTTAATCTTTGCACATTTTTATATAAATAATTATTAAATCACTATTTAATATTTATTTTGTAAGTTTGGCATTGGTGAGGCTACATCATGGTCATGTCCAAGAATAACACCTGAATAGGGTGGGCAATTGAACCAATGACTTAAAATCTAGGAGTGCCTCAATATTGAACACGTTGACCATGTATCGAAGACCCCATGGGCAATCAGTATTTAGTAATTATTTCTAACTCACATTGACCATATCTCCTTAAAGTAATTAATAAATTGGTTTTATTTACTAATTACTTTAACCACTTTTCTTAATTAACTCAATTTATCATTATTTTTTGAGTTAGTTCACTAAATAAATATTTTTTACCATTTCATTAATCTTTTCCTCAAGTATAATATAATACTCATAATGGTTAGATATTGATTTGGTCTAATAATATTTTAGTATTTGACTAGATCTAGATCTATCCTAGCATTTTATTATAAATAGAGAGGTTTTTCCCTCACTCTTTACACATAATCATTGTCACTTTGTTCTCATTACTCGATAGGTATCCATCTTGAGTTCAACCAACCTTCTTATTTTCCCCTTTTCAACTAGGAAGAGAGAGAGAAATCAGATACAAGAAGAGTAGGGACTCAAAAGTGCTCTCCCATGGAGGAGGGCATCTAAGACCAAAGTTTGTGTTCTATTCCACTAGGTGTTTTCATTAATAAATATCAAGTTCTTTCCACTAGGTTCCTTGTGGTGGCGATCTGGGTAAAGGCGGGAGAGTTAATCTCCCAAATTGTGAGATAAGGTATTCTACCTCTATTTGCAAGTGTAATTGTTGGTCCAATGGGCTCTCTGTCATCCAATGACAACTTTTTTAGCTTCTTCTAATCTAGCAGACCCCTCCAAAAGTTGCAAAGCTCCGCCAAACTTCCACTATTCTGGACCTGACGGTAACTCAAACCACAGTTCAATAAAGTTTGAAATCCACCCTTCTAAAGATTTGTCAACACTTCTCCACCATTGATCTACTCAAGATCCAACGATCACCTCACTTCCCAACTTTGAAATTTGCTCCTCGTCTCTCAACCGTCGATCGCGCTCCACCAAATCTAACAGCTCACATGTATTTCTAACGATTAACTTGCACACTCCAAATTCGCCCGGAAAGTGGTTTCCCTCTATCACCTTGCTGCTACGTGTCACTGTGTGTATGGAATTAGAGCCTATAGGGAAATCCCATTTATGACCTTTCCTCCGCCTGAAATCCACTTGTGGGTTTCTCCAACCTGCTTCTACTCATTAACTGTCAAGTAACTTCCTCCCCTGAACACCATAGATCTATCTCAACCGAGATCTAACAATCTAAAATCAATCTTCACACCATTTCGTCCTTGGTCTTCCTCCGTTGGTCTTGACCATCCGCTCCACACTCAGAATTCATGAGAAACACAGTTACATCACTGAACTTTGACACAGTCAACACAATTTCATTCAATCTCACAGAACACCAATTAAAATTCAAATTCCACAATAAATGCGGAGGTTTCGAAGGAGATTATCCTTCGGGATTTGACAGGGAGTTTCTCATTCACATACACAGAGACTAAATTTCCCTAATTTACTGGATTCGTTGTGGGAAAGCCAAATTTCTTCAATAATTAAAATCCCCTTACAATAGTGTGAAAATTACATAAGTAATAGTTCATCCTAACAACCAGATCCTAATTCAAAGGCTAAAATTTATTGACCCTATCTATCCTGCGAGACATTCTCCTCGAGAATCTCCACTACAGCTAACTAACTAAAATTTATTACATCATGATCAAATCCTATATTCTAGCTCTATGCTTAACTAGAAAAACATGGAAATTGATGGCTAAATGATCCCACTCCTCTGCTTGTAATATCTTTTTGTATTTTTGGAATAATTCCTCGAATTTGTCTTCAAGCCTTATGCTCCTGTATCAGACTCCTGAGGACAAAATTCTTCATGGGCTCTTGTCCATGAGATCTTCTACGGAACTGCCCAATTTCTGTAGCATGTTTTCTATTACCCAAGTAGCTTTAGCAATTAGCTGATCCTTCCAATTGACCAAATATTGAAAGTACTCCTGTCCTCTGGTTTTCTTGAACACTTTCTTGTCCAAAATCCTTTCTAGCTGCAATTCCTTTACTGTAGGTAACTATTTTACCCAGTCAATTTCCTGTGTCTCTTGATCTTCTTCTGTATCATTTTCAATTTCACCTTCATACTTGTACAAATCAACAACATTGAGAATTGGAGATATTCCAACATCAGGGGGTAATTCAATTCATATGGGTTTGCAGAAAATTTCCTCAATACTCTACATGGTCCAATTTTTTTGAACTTCAATTTGTTATACTCCCTCTTTGGAAATCTTTCCTTAGGTGTGCTAAAACTAAATCTCCAACTTCAAAGTTCACTTCTCTTCTTCTCATGTCTACTATGTTTTTGTACTTGATGTTGCTATCATGTAGTTGTTCTTTCACTTGTTCATGTATTGCTTGTATTTTTGTAGCAAAATCTTCTCCCTTTGCACTTCTCATCTCATCTTTTCCCAAGTTTCTTAACTCAGACACTCCTCTTGGATGCATTCCATAAACTATACGGAATAGACTCTGCCCTGTACTCTTGTTAGGTGAGTCATTATATGCATATTCAACCTGTGCCAATACTTAATCCCACTGTTTTGGATTTTCTCTAGTAAGACTCCTTAAAAGATTATCCAAACTCCTGTTCACAACTTCAGTCTATCCATCAGTTTGTGGATGATAGGCAAAACTGAAACTCAGTTTAGTTCCTAGCTTCTTCCATAGTGTCCTTCAAAAATGTCCAACAAATTTGGAATCTCTGTCTAAGATAATACTCTTAGGCAACCGATGCAATCTTACAATCTCCTTGAAAAACAAATTAGCAATGTGAGTAGCATCACTAGTTTTATAACATGGAATAAAATGTGCCATTTTTGAAAATCTATCTACTACAACAAAAAATGAATCATTTCCTGTTTGAGTCTTTGGTAAGCCCAAAACAAAATCCATACTTACCATATCCCAAGGCCTATCTGGAATTGGTAATGGAACATACAAACCTGTGTTTTGGCTTCTTCCCTTTGCATATTGACATATTTTACAAGTTTTCACATGCTTTTCCACTTCAGATCTCATTTTCGGCCAAAAATAAAATCTGTTCAACAACTCATAAGTCTTATCTATACCAAAATGTCCTGCAAGTCCACCACTATGTTTCTCTTTGATTAAATTTTCCCTCATAGAACAACTTGTATGCACAGCTGATTTCTCTTAAACAACAATCCATCTTGTAAGGAATAATCCAACCATTTATTCTTGTCCATTAAAAAAGGATTCTTACAAGCTTCAAATTCCTTTTTAAAATCTAAATCTGTCTCATTCAATTCTTTAAGAAAATCAAAACCCAACACTTGAATTTGAATCTCTTGAAATAATGTATTCTTCTTACTTAAAGCATCTGCAACTTTGTTTGATTGGCCATTTATGCTTTAAGACAAAATTGAAGCCCTGAAGACACTCTACCCATTTGGCGTATTTTTGGTTAAGCTTTCGCTGTTGCATAATATACTGCAATACATGGTTATCTGAATAAAGTATGAACTCTTTTGACATTAGATAATGTCTCCACTTCTTCAATGACTGCACAACTATATGAAAATCTTTATTATAAGAAGAATACTTCTTCTTTGAATCATTCAGCTTTTCACTAAAATAAGCTATAGGTCTATCTTCCTAACTTAAAACACCTCCAATAGCTTCTCCACTGGCATCACATTTAACTTGGAAAGGTTTACTAAAATGACGTAGAATCAAATAGGATTTTTAGTGATCTTCTTCTTCAACAGCTGATTTTTTTTTTCTATTTCAATAGTCCATCTAAATGGTTGCTTATCCTTCTTTATAGTCTCAACAATAGGAGCATTGATCTTACTAAAATTCTTTATGAATTTCCTATAAAAACTAGCAAGACCATGAAAACTTCTTACCTTAAAGATACTTAGGTGAATGCCACTCCATGATTTCCTTGATCTTCTCTGGATCCATCTTCAACCCTTCAACGGAAATAACAAAACCAAATACACTAATTCCTCTTTCATGAATAAAATTTCTTCAGATTCAACAATAACTTCTCCTGATGTAACCTTTGTAAGACATAATTCAAATGTCTCATGTGCTCCTCCTTAGACCTACTGTAAACTAATATATCATCCAGATATACTATTACAAATTTACCAATAAACTCTTTAAGAACTTCATTCATGAGTCTCATAAACGTACTTGGTGCATTTGAAAACCCAAAAGGCATTACTCTCCATTCATACAATCCTTCATTTGTCTTAAAAGCAGTTCTCCACTCATCCCCTTCTCTTATCCTTATCTGATGATACCCACGCTTAAGATCTAGTTTTGTAAAATACTTTGCTCCACTCAAACAATCCATCAAATCTTCAATTTTAGGTAAAAGAAATGTATACCTGATTGTGATTTTATTGATGGCTCTTGAATCAGCACACATTCTCCAGCCTCCATCTTTCTTTGGATTCAACACTATTGGTACTGCACAAGGAATCAAACTTTCTCTGATCAATCTTTTGTCGAGCAGTTCCTAAACCTGCTTTCTAACCTCTTCATTTTCTGTGGGAGTCATTCTGTAAGCTTCTTTGTTTGGTAGATTAGCTCCTAGAATCAAACTTATATGATGGCTAATCCTTCTGATGGGAGGTAACTCATTATGCAAATAATCAACAATGATATCACAATAGTTGTCTAATTTTTCTTGAATTTCAATGGGTAAATCAGAAACTTTAGTAGAAGTCATTATTACCTTGGGCTTGCAAATTACAACAAAATTTACCTCATTTTCTTCAATTTGTTGTAAGTATTCCTTTCCTCCTAGTAATAGAGTTTTTGGATCAGTCTTCTTTCTTGATGCATCCTCTTCTTTCATAGGGAGCAATGTATGATTAACACCATCTTTACCAAACTTGCAGGTGTTTCTTTTCCCATCTTGCATAGCTCCTCTTTCGTATTGCCAAGGTCTCCCAAGCAATATGTGACACACATCCATAGGCATCACATCACATACAATTTTATCCTTATATTTGCCCAACTACAACTCCACTTCACACTATTCATTTACTAACAATTGATGTCCCTTTTGTAACCATGACACCTTGTAAGGTGTTGGACGTCTCATTGTCTTCAACTTCAATTTCTCTACCACTTCTGTAGAGACCAAATTATCGGTGATTCCACTATAAATGATCATCTGACAACATTTCCCTCGAACCTTACAAACTGTTCTAAACAAAGTCTTCCTTTGTGATTGTTCAACTATCTCCTTTGCTGGCTTGAGCAAAACTTTATTGACTACCAAACATTCTCCTCTCTCTGGTACATCTTCATCTTTTGTCACTGCTACTACTTATTCATCAACTTGAGCAACAATTGCATTCCTCTGACTTGTTCCTACATTCTCTGGGCACTCAAAAGCTCTATGTCCCAACTTGTTACACCTGTAACATCTAAATTCTCTTCCTCTTCCTTGACCTCCTCTTCCTCTAGAAAAACTCCCTCTTCCATCTGCATCACCTCCTATGGTTGCATGCTGGTTTGAGCTATTGCTAGCTCCATCTCTAGGTGTTGTAGATCTTCCTCTACCACCTTGACTTCCTTTTCCTCGGAAAGTACCTCTTCCTCTGGCAGACTGCTTCCTCATGAGTTTTTCTTCAGCTTTTAGTACCATCTGATAAGCTTCTTCTACTATTTTAGGAGACATTATACTTATCTCATATTGAATGTCCATCCAAATACCATTCACATATCTAGCCACCTTCTCATTTGTATCTTGAGTTTGTCCAGCTCTTATACTTACCTTATAGAATTCTTCTATATATTCTCTCACTATCATAGACCTCTGTCTAAGATTCTGCATCTGTCTGAACAAGGTTTGCTAATAATTACTTGGTAAAAACTTACATCTTAGCTTTGCTACCATCCTATTCCAATTTCTAATTCGTTGTTTGCCAAAACTCTTTCTTTCTGCCTGCACTCCATTCCACAAAAGTGTTGCATGTCCTTTTAGCTTGGTGACAACAAACTTTACTTTCTTATCATCTTCTATTTCTTCATAATCAAAGAACTTCTCCATGTCATTAATCTAGTCTATCAATTCTTCTGGATTTAATCCTCCTACATATATTGAAACCTCAGTTTTTGGCCTAGCTGTGGATCTCAACAATGATTGGAAGAATATCCTCTCAGGAGTAACTGCTATAGTTTCCTCCTATTTTTCAGTTTCAAATTCATTCTCACTAACATCTCCATCATTTATATTTCTCCCTATTGTTAATGCTTCTAATCTAGCTTGCATCTGTTGCATAGATTCCATCATCTCAGCCTTTACAACTGGTCGTCCTCTTCTACCACGTCCTCATCCTCTTCCAACTCTAAAATCCATATTGGATTTCCTTCTCTTGCTTCTGAGATTCAATTAAGTGTCAACAACCTGGCTTTGATACCACTAATGGTGGCAGTCTGGGTACAGACAGGAGTGTTAATCTCCCAAATTATGAGATTATGTCTCCTACCTCTATTTTCAAGTGTAATTGTTGGTCCAATGGGTTCTCTGTCATCCACTGACAACTTTTTTAGCTTCTTCTAAGCTAGCAGACCCCTCCAAAATTTGCAAAGCTTCGCTAAACTTCCACTAATCAAGACCCAACGGTAACTCAAACCACAGTTCAATAAAGTTTGAAATCCACCCTTCTAAAGATTCGTCGACACTTCTCCACCATTGATCTATTCAAGATCCAAAAATCACATCACTTCCCGACTTCGAAACTTGCTCCTCATATCTCAACCATCGATCCCGCTCCACCAGATCTAATGCCTCACATGTATTTCAGCCGGTTAACTTGTGCACTCCAAATCCACCTGAAAAGTGATTTCCCTCTATCACCTTGCTGCTACATGTCACTATGTGTATGAAATCAGATCCAATAGGGAAATCCAATTTACGGCCTTTCCTCCGCCTGAAATCCACATGTGGCTTTCTCAAACCCGCTTCTACTCGTTAACTATCGAGCAACTTCCTCGCCCGAACACCATAGTAATCGAGATCTAACGGTCTAAAATCAATCTTCAAGCCACTACATCCTTGGTCTTCTTTCGCTGGTCTCAACCGTCCGCTCCACACTCAGAATTCATGAGAACCACAGTTAAAACACTAAATTTTGACACAATCAACACAATTTCATTCAATCTCATGGAACACCAATTAAACTTCAAATTCCACAATAAACACAGAGGTTTCGAAGGAGATTATCCTTCGAGATTTGACAGGAAATTTCTCATTCACATACTTAAAGACTAAATTTCCCCAATTTATTGGATTCACTGCAGGAAAGCCAAATTTATTCAACAATCAAAATCCCTTTACAATAGTGTGAAAATTACATAAGTAATGGTTCATCTTAACAACTAGATCCTAATTCAAAGGCTAAAATTTTTTGACCCTATCTGTCCTACAAGACATTCTCCTTGAGAATCTCCACTATAGCTAACTAACTAACTAAAATTTATTACATCATATGCTTAACTAGCAAAACATGGAAATTAATGGCTAAAGGATCCTACTCCTTTGCTTGTAATATATTTTTGTATTTTTGGAATAATTCCTCGAATTTGTCTTCAAGCCTTATGCTCCTGCATCACCTTGTTATTACCTTTGTCATATGTTTTCAATATTTGTAAGCTCTTTTTTTAGGTTTCTTTTAACATTGTTCTTACAGATCTAAAAATATTGTTGAAGATCACAAAGTTTTATAGCACATTTATTCTTGTTTTCTTAGTTGTTAAGTGAGATTGTCACCAACTGTAAAAGTATATTTTTGGCACATATTCTCAAAAAAATACAACTAACATATTAGTTCAGTCTTCCTTCACAAGAAATATACTTAAGAATGCGATAAGCTAATCCATCCCAAGGTCTAGGTAGACTCTCTCTCCTTATTCCATGTTTGTCTTCATCACCGTGCTCATTGGGCAAGAAATATCATTTCTTAGTAGTAATGGCTTCCTACCTTTCTTCCTTGTTCCAATGCATCCTGTTATGGAGATTTGTAACTCCACTAAGGGAATACTCACTTTTATAGATCAACAACCCCTTAACTATAGTGACAAGTTATTTTCCTTTAGGATTTCATAAGTTCATTACAAAATCCATCGTTATATCATCATCAAATCATTTAAGTATCTCAAAGAATCCTAACCACTCATAATTTTCCAATATGGTCACGCACATAGGGTCTTGGTAGATTCTATTGGTATAAGTAGGTTCTCTCCTATTGAAATTGCCCTCCATTTGATCTTACAGAGTCCTTTCAACCAAGTTTTGAGGTTTGATCTTCTCTAAAAAATCTAGTAATACTTATCAACCTTTTATGTTGACAGATGAAAAGATTATTGTCTCTCTTCTACTACAAGATACAAAGTTTTTCGTTGCAACAGGTTACTCTATTTTTCTGATTATGCAGGAATAACATATTATTATCTATTTCTCTACTATTATACCAACCATAAATTTCTAGGGACTATAAACTATGGACCCCCTCTTTCCCTTATTTCACAACTTAGACACAAAAATTCATGAAATTTGGGTTAGTGATTTTTTTAAGAAAATATGTAATAAACAGTCTCGCGGGGGGGTCGCGGGTCAATTGGTTAATCCTAGAATTGTGAAATCGTTGAAACTAAAAATACCCAGGTTCAAATCCCCCTATTGTGATTTGGGCTATGGGGAGGAGGACATATCATAGCCCCATAGAGGTTTAGTTGTAGTTACGTGTCAGGCGGGTTGTTGGGTTCCTCTATGATAAAAAAAAAAAAAAAAACATGTAACAAACCTTTTCCAACTCAAAACAATCTTATGGAAATAGTTCAAATGTCAATTGTTTTTAGAGAACCACCCTCTAAGGCATGTGTAGGGGACTCTGTGGTTTATTCTATAAGCAAACTTTGTTTATGTAGAAAAACATATAGCTTCATGTAGCTTTATTACGACCTATAGCCTCTACTTCTTGTAGCTTCTACAACCTATCAGTTTGCTTCCTATAGTGTTGGGAACTTTTTGTGGTGGATTTTTATGATTCAAAACATTGACAGGATAAAAAGTGTTTTTCTTAAGTTATCTCATGACTTAAGTGGAGATCCAAACAATTTGTTTGAGTGGTGGAGATGGAGGGTTGAGCACACAACATGAAGTTGGCCCACCTACCCACAAAACTTTGTAAATGATACTACCCATACGATGCACCCTAGTTGTCCATTGTGAACAACAATGAACAACTTTTTGAAATATCATTAGTTTTTCTTACTTGCTCCCCACATGTGGGAAGAGCCTTTTAGATAAAGGTGAGTTTAATTTCTAGTTTATTCGTGGCTACTACTAGTTAGGCTAGGATATTTAAACCACTTCTTTTAAACAAAAGGTGTTTTTCCCTATGCTCGAATGGATTCAAAGAAAGTGTGGTAGAGGATTCATACCTTACTTACCTTTCAAGATTTTGGAGTTTGTTGTTTGTCAGTTTACAGGTTCCTTAAAAAAGAAATTGTGGAATGGATAGTTAAACTTGTAGCAACCTATAGGGGATCTTGTAGCTTCTAAAGACCCTTTCATCAAAGTTGGAGTGAGTTCTTGAAGTTGTTGAGCTACTAGATGGCGTGGTCTTCATAAAAAAAATCTATTGATCCAGAAACGGGGCCTGTAGGGTTTTTCCAGTATTCTACAGGACTATATAGTCTCTTATAGCGAGCACATAAGCCCCTTATGCTCAATGAAAAATTCCTTCTAAAGTGATAGGGTGGCTTGATAATGCATGGAAATGGAGGTGATGGTGACGGATAGTTTTTTTTGTTTGAATGTGGTGGAAAAAAAAGAGGAAGTGGGTTGCTACAAGGTTAAAGGAAGCAAGCAATAAGGGAGAAACCAATTTGTGGTGCAAGATGATAGAAAAAATAGTTGTTAGGACTCCCTTGGTGTCCTTTCTTAGACCAAATGCTAAAAAAATCTTCGATATGAAGCTTTTTCTTCAAACAAGTCTTTCCCTAAGAAATTATATACTTTCCTATATATGTTTAGGAAAGATGCAAAAAACACACAGAAAGGAGATGGTATGTGATGATTGATGTTGTGGGTGATGATGGTAAATGGAAGGTGGGGCAAGGATGTCATCTAAGCCCCTTTGGAGCACTATACTAATGACTTGGACCATGATGTGGGATGGTCATTTTGACTTGATTTGTTGTTTCCTTGTAGTACCTACACATGAATCAATGTGAGAGCAAAAAAATTCTCTTATTTTATTCTGTTTTTTCTTCTTTTTTCATTTTTTGGGCTTACTGGATGATGCATGGAGGTTTTCAACCTATGATCCTGCTTCAGGTTCCTTGGAAGATGTTTTCACCTAGAGTCTTTTTTATCTAAGTTTTTTTCTTTTTATTTCAAACTTACTAACTGCATACTGGAGATTTTCAGCTAGTATTTATGCCTTCAAGTGCCTCAAAGGAGGTTTTTACATGAGGTTAAATTTTGTTTTTCTTGTTGTTCAGGGGATGAATGGATTGGGAGGTTTTATTCTCTCAGTCACATTTAGATACTTGCTTATTGAATTTGTAAAGTTGTCCTTGGAGAGGGGTTTCCTCTAAATATTTAACCAATATCCATTCACTAGAAGTGGTATTTGTTCCTCATCTATAGTCTCGATTTTGACAGAGCCATTATCATAACATTTCTCCACCAAGTAAATCCCTAACCATCTAGTCATGATTTTTCCCTTCAAATCGTTGAACTTGGAGTCATACAATAGAGCCCAATCACCCTCTTGGAAGTCTTTGGTCTTAATGTATTTGTCATGCCATATTTTTCTCTACAGCTAGAATACCTCCATGTGTAACAAGGCTTGTATTATATACTCATCCAATGCATTCAATTGTTTTATCTTACCAATTTATCTTTGGTCAAATCAATGTCGATTTGGGCTACCATCGTTAGTGGGTTGTAGGCAAATTCTATTGACAATAAATCCTTCTTTCCATAGACTAACTCGAAGGTGGTGAAACCAATTGTGGTTTTCCAAGTAGTGTTTTAGGCCCAAGTCGCCTCAATAAACCTTTCTACCTAGTCCTTTTTGCTGCCACTGATCACTTTGGTAAGAGTGTTCTATAATTCCCTATTAATGACCTATACTTTCCCATTTTCTTATGGGTAGTATGGTGTGTACTTGTAATGGAAAATGTGGTGTTGCATCATTATTACATCAATCAGATTGAAGGCAATCTCGAAGCATTGATCTATCACCAATTCTCTTGAAAAACCAAACTTGTAGAAGATGTTTTCCCTTAATAATTCAACCAATTTTTATGCTATTTCCACCTTGACTACCTTCACTTCAACCCATTTGTTCAAGTAATCAGTGCATAAAATGATGTATTTTTTTTTGCAAATGGGGGATCAATAGTACCAATGAAGTTGATTCCCCATTTCTCAAATGGCTCAAAAGACACTGGAGGTTGAAGGAGAATTTCATACTTCTAAGTAGGATTTCCAGTATTTTGATACGCATCACATTGTGAATGTATCTCTAGGCATCTTTGTGAAGGGTTGGAAAAAAGTATCATCCTTGTAGAATTCTTTCAATTATCCTCTTTACAGAAAAATGACCCCAATGGGGTCCATCATGGAAAGATAAGAGAATATCATAGACCTCATCCTCCCCCACACATCTTCGTAAAATCTGAGATGGTCCCAACTTGAAAAGGCTTCTCCCAATCCAAGTATAAGACAAACTTTTTCTAACAATATTGGTCTTGTCCTTTGAGGATAGGTGCGGAAGGAATTGTCTAGTAGCTTGATAGTTGGAAATGTTAGCAAACCATGGAGAAAGAAGTGATATGGAAAAAATATGATCATCTAGGAGCTAATCATCCATCACTTCTTCATCTTCAAAAAAGTTTAGCCTTGAAAAGAAATATTCAAAAACATTCTCTTTCCCTCGTTTGTTAATAATAGTCAAGTCAAATTGTTGCAACAACAATAACAACATAATTATGTGAGGATTCACATCTAATTTATCCTTTAAATACTTGATTATTGCATGGTGAGTATGTAAAAAATACTTGGTAAATAGCAATATATTGTTTAAATTTATTTAAAGAATGTACAAGAACAAGGAATTTTTTTAAGCTACTCTATAGTTTAATGTAGCATTGGGCATAATTTTTCTAATGAAATAAATTACATAGGGGAGTTTACCTTTAAGTTTTCCTAGAGTTGACCATGGGGTATTGGATATACAGTGATCTGGTGCTTTTTTAAGGCACTCCTTTATGTGAAGTCGTTGGTTCAATTCCCCACCCCAGTCGGGGTGATATATTGGACATGATAAAGATGTAGTCGCACCAAGGTTACAAAAAAAAAAAGTTGTCCTAGAGTTGTCCCAACTTCCCTATCTGATGCATCTGTGTGAATGTGAAAGGGCAAGGTCCAATTTGGACCTATAAGGACAATTTTTGTGATTATCTTTCATTTTATACTCTCCATTGCTTGTTGACATGGATCTGTGTGTGAAAAATAAACATCTTTGATTAGCAAGGAAAATAAAGGAGAAGCAATTTTACTAAAATAGTTTATAAATATTCGATAATATCTCGTAATTCCTATGAATCTTCCAACATATCTTTGATTTTTAGGAACAAGAATGTTTTTAATGATGGATATCTTACTAGGGTCCACTTGAATTCATTTGGAGGAGTGGAAATGTCCTATAACAAATCCTTCATTCATTAGGAACAATCTCTTTTCATGGCCCAACGAGAGTTTCATCTGCCCACACCTTGCAATACTTTTCTTAGGTTGAAGAGAGCTTCTTAGAAATCATGTCCATATGGTGTGAATTAATCCATGTATATTTCTACTAAATCGTGCACAAGATTAGAGAATATACTAAGAACAACCCGTTGGAAAGTGGAGAGGGAATTGCATAGGCAAAATGGGAGAACTTTGTAAGAAAACATCCTACAAGGACATGTGAAGGTCATCTTATGCCTGTCTTCAGGGCTGATTTGTATTAGATCTGTTGAACCCATCCAAAAAGAAAAACATTTTTTTTCCAACAAGCACATCAAGGACTTGGTAAATGAAGGGCAATGGAAAATGATATTTCCTTGTGGCTTTGTTAAGTTCCCTATAGTCAACACAAATTGTCCACTTCCAAATTTTCTTGGGAACAATAACCAAAACAGATACCCATCCACTATCTGAGATTGTATAGATGAACCATGCAGCTAGTAATTATGTAATTATTTCTTCACAATATGTTTTAAGGCTAGATTTATTCACCTTTGAGGTTCGTGAAAATTTTTGTGATATTCCTTTATGTATATGTGGTGAGTGCACATAGAAGGATGCACTCCTTTCATTCCCTTGCAGTCCCATTCAAATGTATCAATATGTTGTCTTAAGATAGTGAGAAGTTGATCCTCCTAGTCAATTGAAGGGGAGGAGTTTATTTTCAACAATTTAGAGGGGTTGATTTCTACTATTTTTATGATGTTTTTCTCAGAACTAGCAATAAAAAATTCTGCACGTAGACTATCTTAGGAACAACTAAGATACCATAGGCATGACCATAGTTTTAGCCCATCAATATGTATTGTAGCAACATATTGATTTTTCATAAAATTATCAACTAAATCATCTTCATCAAGATTCTTGCTACTAAGGCTGATTTCTAATGTACACAAAGGGTAGGATGATGAGAGGCAATAATCCTCTTCTTATTTTTCCTCTACACATGTAAGAAAGTCATTCTCAATAAGAGGTTGAGATGAGGTGTATAATACAAGTGGTTTTTGGGATTTCCCATTGGTGATGGTCGTGTTTTTAGCCCTACATCTTATATATGCATCAACATTAGCTAACCATGGTCTCCCTAAGATAAGTGGATAACCATTAAATTTGGTTTTAGAATGGAGGACAAGGAATTTTGTGGGATGCTCCCAAGAGTTAATATAGATCATTATATATTATATAATTTCTTCTGGTGCTAAAATGGATCTAATAGCAAGCTACATCACTGTAGTGGTCTTTCTTAGAGACTCTTCGAGGTTAAGTTTAAATATGGTTTCCTTGGTCATGACATTTATTACAACTCCCAAGTTAATGAGACTATTTGGAATTGCAATTCCATTTATGTGCACATCTACTATTGGGTTTCCAAGATCTAGATATTTGGGATGATCCCTCTCCCACGCATCAAATCAACTAGTTTCCCTATGACATTGATAGTAGGGGCATCCACTCTCTTTCTTCCAGGCATTTTGGAACATTTTTCTTTGATAAACCTGTTATAAATAGGAAAAAAAATTATGTCTTGGAGGAGAGGAGTTTTGACACAAAATTTATTTAATTCTCCAAGAAGTTAAACTTCTTCTCGGTTGTGTGATTTTTCAGTTTCCAACCTTTCAAGATAGGGAGGTTTCTTTTGGGTGAATTGAGGCACAAAATTCCCCTTCTCTTCCTTGATATTTTCAATTGGAGAAGGTGGATGGAAATATATAAGGACCTTCCTTGACCTAAGGTTGATTTCCTTGATTTCTACAACATAAATTTGGTAGGCAGTTTCTCCACTATACAGTGGTCGAGCCTACCTATTATTGCAATTTGGATTTAGTTGGGAAGAAATATAGGGTTAATTTGGAGGAACATTCTGGGGTACTCTTTTTATTAAGGATGAGGCATCAAAATAGGTGTTTTTGTCAACTAAGGCCTCCATCCTTGTGATGGATTACCCCATTAAGGAGGTTGATTGGGATATGGCTAGAAGGGAGAGAAAACACTTTGACAAGGAGATGGAAAAGGAGTGGGCATAGGCCATGGTGAAGAATTAGGAGGGAAATTAGGTTGATACTAATTATTAAAATTAAGATTGAAAGGAGAATGAAAGTTCATACCTTCTTGTAATTTCCTTTGAGATTGTGGCCTCTTTTGGTTGACGAAGCACAATTGCTCCATGCTCCCTTCTGGTCCTTGGAACACAACATTCAAACCTGCAAAAAATGGAAATTTATCGATAAAAAAATTTTCCTCGAATACAGAGAATATTTCAATGATATTCAAAGGATATTCATTCCTAGGATGTTTTTTAGTGCATTGAGGGAAAAATATGCTAATGCCATTTATGATTTCTACTCTTTTATTTTAATATACAAAGTGTCCATCTACATAGAAAATTCATGTAATATCTCGATATTCATGTCTTCTAACATTCCTCCTATTTCATTCTTAGTAATCAAGGAAGAGGATGAAGGAATTAATGAGCTTTTTCTTTCTCTACCTCTCTTTCTAGTTGCACTTCAATGATTTTTGAATACCTGTTTATGGGTCCAATCAATACGTATATTTTAAGGCCCATTTTGCTATCGTCCAACCCATCAATTCTTTCTTAGCTCACAACAATTTTCATTTTTTGGCTATAATTGATGGGCCTCTAAATTAGACATAAATTAAGGCCCATGCCTCTAATTTAAAACATAAATTAAGGCCTATGACCATCCTTCAACACATTAAACCTCTGTTTTTGCATTAGATAATTTATTTTTAACTTTAATATATTCATTATGAAGCTTTATGAATAATTGAATATCTGTGCCTAATATTATTTATTTTTATGGAATATTATGAGAATATTGGGTAGATTATGAAGAGTTTGAGGAGGAGATAATTTAGGGACTTTCTCCTTACTACTGGAGGATCAATAATAACTAATAAGTCAACAAGATATTATGGAATTATGGCACAAGTTGTGGAACTCCAATGATTGAGAAAATCTATGAATGTGTTCCACTAATCAAGGGAGCAGATCCACCAATCAAGGAAGCATATCCACTAATCAAGGGATTTCAGTGGGGAAAGATTCCTCCATCCACGGGGAATTATTCCTAATCATTTTGTATAAGTACAAAGTCGAATTTTCCTCTAGGGATAGATTTTCATTAGTGTTATTGTGGAGAGAGCTTGTATTTTTGTAGCTTCATTGTATTTTCTTGCAGGGATGTAATTCTATTGATGAAAATAATGAAGGTTGGTGTCATTTTCAGCTTCCAAATTTTGTTCTCCTCCATAGATCTCTAAGTTTCTTTGGGCTTGGCCATCCCATGAACTTCAAAGCCCTTTTGTATCATTTAGTATTAATGTTTTCTTGTTGTAGGATTGAGTTAAATGGTTGATGTAAGTTCTTTTGCAGGATCAAAAGAATTATTTCATCCTTGGAAAATATTTGGAAGTTCATAGGAATCATTTAGTTGCTTGGATTAGTCCTCTTATTCCCAAATCTAGATTGTTGGACCTCCTTTTTAGCAAAGAATAGTAAATTTCTGCTATTTTTTAGAGCATGCTAACGAGCTTCAATCGAATTGATTCCACTTGCATTAGATCAAAAAAAAATTCGAGTTCATTTCAAAAACTACCCCATTTAATTTTCACTTGATTTGGTTAGACATTTCTTAGATTTACTAGCTCACTAGTTCTCAAATTTCTAGATTTTCGACTAGTAATGTTTTTTTTTTTTTTGCATGGGTTAACATAGGTCATTTTGAGTGATTCCACTTGGAATAGGGACCTAAGACGTCCTAGTTATTAAAAAAAAATTGTCCCATCCAATTTGGATTTGATTTTCTTGGTCATTAAACCCTCACTAATTTCATCATTTCACAAGGAAACTTCTCCAAGCTTTTTGAGCGAATCCATCCATCTCCCGACTTTGGTTTTGAGTTCTGAGTGATCCTAGGAATTTTCTCACTCCATTCCACAAATATAACACCTTCACTAAGCCTTTAATCACCTCCAAAACCTTCCATTTTTCTATCAGCTGTATCCTGTAGGTTCACTATGTTTTCTACAGGATCATCCTCTAGGTTTCTAGTACATCCTGTAGGTTTTCCTGAAATGGCCTATTTTGAGGCTGAATTGAGAGAAAATCTTTAGGAAGCCACCAAAATCCTCCCAAGGGCCTCCTACACCATCCAACCATCTCCTAACCCTTCCATCCAACCTCCAACATCCTTAACTCACATGCCACATCACCAAAGGAAATTAGTTTGCATACTTGATTTTGAATGAAAAGAAAAAAGGACAAAAACATATTTATTTCAGTCCCCTTAGTTGCACATTAGTGATGTTTGATTCTTCTTAATTCCATGCTTAGATAGCAGCATTTGGTTCATGATAATTTAGCATTATTGCAACACATAGCTTCTTGGCAATTAATTAGGAAGTGGTGTGATTTAGCATTGAATTTCCATCTCATTCCTTCTACTTTTTTTCTTACAATAGGATAAGGCTCCATTTCGAACATTTAATTTGCTGCATTAGTTTAGGATTTGACTTCAGTACATGAACTCCATTACATAATAACAAAAAAGGAAAAACAAATTGTATGCCACACATATAGTGTCGACACCTCTTAAGTTTGTACGAACCCTGGGTTGATAATTAAAGTTCGTAGCCTTGGGAGTTGCAACATTCTTGTTGCAATACCGAGGCTCATCACTTTTTTGTGCCGTTGTCGGGGAGGTGTCAAAGTATGCATAGTTTTATTCCTTAGTTGATTCATTTATTTTTACTTTTGTAAAAACAAAAAAATATTTGCATTAGGCATATTTAATTTCAAAAGTAGAAAATTGCATTGCATTATAGTTTTCATTCAATAATAAAAACAAAAACAAAAAATTCTCCAACACCAACCCACCCCCCATTTGATCACATGGCACAGTAAGAGCGATATCACCATTCACTTTTGTAGGTAGAAGAAGAAAATGACAAAGAATGTAGAAGAAATGGATGGAGAAGATGACAATGAGGAATATCCTCTCGAATTTCCCATTCAAGATACTGATTGTAGTGTGCACATGAAGAACATCCCTCTATCTTTCCTTCCAAAATTTCATGGTCTAAGGTCAAAGAATATGGAAACCTTTCTCTTTGAATTTGAGATTATTTATAGATCTTATGGTTACTTATTAAAAACTCAAAAATTGAGATTATTTCCAGCAACATTGAAGGATAGAGCTCTTAAATGGTTCATGATTTTAGGGACCAATTCAATAAGATCATGGAATGATATACAAAACATATTCCTAGAAAAATATAAAGATCATAATCTTAAAGAAGAAATCTTTAGAATGAATCAAAGAGAAGATGAGAGGCTTGAGGATCTAATAGAGAGGTTCATATATAATCTTAAGAGGGAAAAACTACATCATTTAGGATCTGACATGCTAAAAACCCTCTTACATAGAACAATTAGGAATGAGTGGATTGATCTCTTTAGTCTCATAAGCAGAGGTGATGTATATCAATTATCATTTGAGGAAATTTGTGAAACATGCAAACACATATCAAGAAGAATAGCAAGAGTACGTAAATCAACATCAAGATCAATAAGTCAAGCTAAACTTGGAAATTTCTTTGATGACTTTAAAACAAATTTTTTTAGCAATCTAACCAAACAAGTAGAATTGTTAAGAATACAAAATAAGCAAAAAGAAGACGTTTGTGTTGTCCATGCAGAATCACATGATTTTAAATGTTGCTCCTCATTACCAAGGTTGAAGGAAGTTCACCAAGAGGACAATGGAGCAAGTCAATTGCCAATGCAACAATGTTATGTAGCTACAAGAGAACCATGGTAGCCTATTCAGCCGGATATGATGCAAGAGCTTAATTCACAATTTCAAGGTTATGCATATCCACCTCAAAGTAATTGGAAAACACCCTTTCCTTGGCAAAATTGGCCATCTCAACCGCAAAACCAATCTTGGCAACAAGGTTGGCAAGGAACTTATGGGAGCCATCCACAATATCCTCAATATTTTCCTCAATATCTTCCATACCAAACTCCATGTTATCCTTACCATTCACCTCCACCACAACCACAACCCCATCCACATCCATCTCAAATATACACTCCCACTCAACTACCTGTACCACCATTTTGAAACCCACACATTGAAGTAGCTCAGCCCACTTACAATGTGGAGGTACAACACTTCCAAACAACTCCTCTTGAGCTCAATGGTATTCACCAAAGCTCAGGAAGAGTATTGCAAAAAAGATATTATATTGATATCATTGAAGGAACACATCTAGAAGAAGAAGTTCAAAATAGAAGATCAAATAACCATGGGTTGCATTTGATGAAGGGTAGACATAAAAATCAGAGATCGAGAGAACTCCCTCATGATTACCATCAAATCCTCCATATATTCAAGAGAAAAATCAACAAAAGGAGGAATATTTGAATGTCATGGTAGAGGAAGACATGAAGAATGATCCAGATTAGAAAAAGGACCAAGGACATCACAACTATATTAAAATATGGTTCCAGACAGTCACTAAGTTGCAGCATCACTCTCTTCCTCAACTATGCTTGATCCTCTCAAAGTCAAATCATTTGGTCTCTGAAATCTAGGTACATGTCAAAGCATACATTCGAAGCCTCCACATCATTTTTTCTGTCATCTTGATGTGCACATGGCTCCATTGGAAGTATTCTTATCCTTGAAAGTGATTTTTTTTTTCAAGTAGAGTAGGGTAGAGGAAAAAAAATGAAAAATAAGAGGAAAAAAAAATCTAAGGTGAAAACCTCCTTGGAGGCGCCTCAGATTGGCTTATTGATTGGAAACCTCCATGAGGTAGTTAATGGGTTGGAAAAAAAGAAAAAGAGAAAAATGAAGATTCGAGCTGAAAACCTCCTTTGAGGCACTTAGGTAGACCTACTAGTCGAAAACCTCATTGAGATGGCTAGTAGGCATAGAAGAAAAACAAGTGAAAAAATAAAAATCCTTGCTCCATGCATGCATGTACTCTCCAACATCTGCAAGCAACAAGAACAAGTTGGTACCAAAAGGAAAATTGATCAAGCCTAGTTAAAAGAAGTCAAATTTTGACTTTCTTCTACTTCACTCAATGCTCCAACAAGTCCAAGGCCATGCCAATCCATCACCCTCATCTATTTTCACCATCCACCCATCATTCTCAAGTTTCTAGCACTCATTTTCCTTGCTATCCTAAAAAACTATAGTGTTACACTGAATTTTGTCACCTTGACTATCTGCAGTTTATGTGGCCTCATTAATAGCCACATTGTCCTCTTTGTCAAGCCCCATACCTCTACTCTTCATGTCAAAACTTCAAAGAGAGAGAAAGTCACTTGAAAACATGTTTATCTCTAGGTACGCAG